>PVIR01006050.1:0-29624 GCA_004026965.1 Petromus typicus
GGGGAGAGTGAATGGGGGCTCCGAGGGACACCACCAGGCCTCTATGGTGTGTCTGAGGGTGGAATGTGTCAGTGTGTGTGGCTACATGCGCAAGCATGTGTTTGTATGTAGAAGTGTGCATAAGTGTCTGTCATGTACATGTATGTGTAGATGTGTATTTGCATCCTTGTTCCCCTAAGCACGTTCCTGCATGTGTTTGTATAGGAACTTGTGTGTGTGTATGGGTGCATGTATGTGTACATGTGTATAATCAGAGGGTGGTAGTTGTAGGAAACTCCCAGGGAAAACCCAAAGTCTCTTCATTACCAAATAAATATTTAATGCAATAACAAAAGACTAATGTTAAAGGTTTTTAAAAACAATGGTACAGGAAAATACTATACAGCATACGTGTTACCTAAGGCCCAAAGCAAACACTGTGACAACAGGAGACACACGCAGGCTGTGGGTGGGAGGTAGCATTGCCACTGTGACAGCAGAGACGCTGGCTCCAGGTGTGCTGGAGCACAGGCACCATGGAAATGCTAAACACAGACAGTACGACAGCCGAGACAGGAACGTTGGAGAGCAGGGGCTGGAGGCCCGACTGCGCAGGACAGGTCCAGCATGCAGTGTTGGCCCGAGGACTCCTGGGTGCCCCCGCGTTAGATTTATCACTGTCTTTTGTAGACTTTATGGATGCTGCTGTCGCTACGCTGGGGATGGAAGCTGGGACCTTGCCCATGTGAGGCGAAAGTCCCGCTGCTGAGCTGTTCCCAGTGGCTTCTTTCAGCGTCCACTGTGCAGATGGGAAGGCAGAGTCACCAAGGCCCTGCTGGGACCACCAGATGGCAGGCTAGGAAGCTCGGCTCCCTGAGCGCTGAGCTGGCCTTCACGTTTTAGGCAAGAGAAAGAGAGAAGCCAGAGAAGAGGTCAGGTGTGGGACCACCACAGGGCATGCCAGGGGGCCGGGTGGACAGGGACAGGGTCCTGTGTAGTCTCGCAACGCACTGTCCCCGGCGCCTGCAGCCTGTACAGGAGACCGTTCCTAACAATACGAAGACAGGAATGGAGCTCCTGGTGCCCTTACTAATAAAAGAGATAAATCCCCGCGTAAAGGCGGAGACCACCCTGCGCTCTTCTGAGTTTATGTATTGTGCCCAGAACAGCCGCTTACAGGCCCCCGCGGGGGTGGGACGCTCATAGCCCCTCCGCCATGCACCCTCGCAGCTCCGCCAGGGGCGCCATTTTCGAGATTCATTTAAGCAATATTGGCTTCTCTGCCATGTTAAACAAATCTGAATCTTCTTTGGAGCGTAAGTCACACCGAGGAACAGGGCAGAAATGATATTTATTCACCTCCTGTTGCACGCTGAGGCTATTTGGGTAGCTCCGGGCATATATTTCATTCTTTTCGATCACTTGTTAGGAAAGCTTTGGAAAAGGATGGAAGGACATTGAAATTGCCCGTAGTTCAGGGATAAATACAGTTAGGATTTGTGTGGACCTAAACACATTTTTAAAAATGTGAATTAATATTGATTAATACAGATTAAAGATAGTGACTAACTTTGGCGGTGGGAAAGGGGGACTGAGAAAGAGAGGGTCAGAGAGGAGAATGGGCCACATTTGATTTGAAATTCAACAGTAGGTTCTTCAGGCTTTGTTTGTTTTCACGATACTGGGAACTGAATCCAGACCTTTGCAATGAGTTCCAGCTCCAGCCCTTTTCTATTTTTTATCTTGAGATAGGGTCTCACTAAGTCACTAAATTGCCTAGCCTGGGCTTGGACTTGGGATCCTCCTGCCTCAGCCTCCTAGAGAGCTGGGTTTCAGATGTATGCTCCCGTGTCCATCTTTCCCAGCACGTGTATTATATTTTTTCACTGAATGTGGAGCTATATTTACCTTTTGGCGTATTATTTTACAATGAAAGGTTTGTTTCTGGGCACTTGCCCTCACTGATGATCTAACCAACACCCTGGGAAAGCGCTCCCTATGTGCCAAACCTGTTCTAGGCACTGGGATCCATTGGGCTTCGAGCCAAACAACGGTCCCTGCCAGAGGAGTATGTGTTTGAATAGGGCTGTGAGGGCAGGAGGCAGAAGAAGTGGTTTATAACTTTCAAGGAGGGCCTGGGACCCTCAGGACCACGTGATACAGGAGTACAGGCCTGGAGGAAGTAGAGGAGGTAGCCCTGGAAATGGAGAACAGATCCCAGATTCAGCCACACCATTCAAAGCGCTGGGGCAGGCAGACCACTTCAGGCAGAGAACAGCCAGTGCAAAGGCGCTGGGGTGGCAGCGTGCGGGGTATCTGAGAGCTAGGCAGATACCTGTGGTGGGAGCAGAAGGAGGGGGCAGAAGGAGGGAGAAGAGTGGGTCAGAGAAACAATCAGAGCCCAGACCAGGAAGGAACCGGCTTTTTCTCTAAGTGGAATGGGAGGCTTTGGCTTGAGCTGACTCGTGTGTTCCAGGGCACTCTGGTTGCTGTGTGGGGCAACGTCCAGTGCAGGCGCATCGGGAGGCTCTCAGAGTGTCTTGGACAGGGATGAGGCTCTGGGGACCAGGGGGTTAGCCTCAGAGGCCTGGCTGGGGTGTGGCTGTGCCCCACATAGAGCTCTGGGACCCGGTGGATTGGGTTACAGAGGAAGGAAACTCACTGCTGCCATCGTGTCTTTTGAGCAGACAACTAGGAGGGTGGAGTGGCCACTCTTTGAGATGGGGACCCAGAGGGGTGGTGGGACTTCTGGAAGCCCAGGAACCTACTCTGGACATGTGAGTGTGGGGATGAGCTGGATGCAGAGGGACTGTGCAAATAGAGGCAGGGAAGGGTGATGGCTGAGCCACTGTGGAGGGAGAAGCCACTGGCCAAGGAGCTAGAGCTCGGGACGAGAGGAGCAGCAGTGCTGATGGGCCAGACGTGAGGCACGTAGAGAACCGACCTCAAGTTCAACTGTGGCTCCATGAAACGAAATGGAAGGTTCCAAAAATAAACAGTGCATACATTTAAACTTCTGTGCCATCGAAATGCTTCCCTTTCATGACCATTTTAACTTTGGGGAAGAGTCAGAAGTCATTCAGTATCAGATCTGGTGAATAAAAGGTGAGGACAATGTCATGTTTTTGCAAACCTACATGGCACTCGGCAGGGGCATTCACTGTATTTTTGATCCCAGCATCTAAAGATATTTAGGAAAGAGAACTTCCAGAGCTGCTTCAAAAAGCAGCAAGACCAATGGGATAAGCCAGAGGAAGCTGTATGAGGGGGTTAATGGCCGTGTGTCTTTCATTATAACACATTTAAAAAATGCATTCACCATATATTTTGATCACTGTGTATATACGCATAGGAAAGAGCGATGCACATGATTCTGTACTGCTCATGGTTCAGGCATCTTGCTGGTGATGGTGGGAGAGTTTGTCGCTGACCAGAGTGAGAAGTCACAGAAGGAACAAGCGGAGCAAAGAAATGGGTTGGCAGCCTCGAGTGAAGCGGGCTCAGCACAGGGTCTGGCCTTTGGTACAGATGTGTGGTACAGATGGCATATGTGAGGCTGAAGCTGAGATTCAGGAGTGTCCATCTTCCCTACCTGCTTCCCTTTCCCCAAACCTGGCAAGACAGTATTTCCCATGCCTTTGTGTTTTATATCGCTTTGGAATTTTTAATAGAAACCAATGGATTATTAAAGACCACTCCATTATTTATCTGGTGGAATATTTTTTACACATTGAAAGCAAGCACCATTTCCCAGCATCCCCTTGCAACGCCCTGCGCCTCCTGGCACTACCTGCTTGCGCTCCTCTGTAGGAGCTGGGAGAGGTGCCTGTGGTGAGGCAGGCTCTGAGCTGGGTGGGTAGGAGCGCAGGGCCCTGGGCCTGGGATGGTGATCGATTCCAGGCAGAAGAAGCTTACAGCTGTCTGATTTCAAGCAGTTCTATCTTGCCATCTCCTTCTGTAGTCATTTCGATTTCTGGAATTTGATCATCAAAGTGCAGCACAGAATAAGGGGACAGGATGGGAAGGACAGGAAAACAGTGGTACCAACATGCAAGATGCCAGGCTCCAGTCTGATCACCTCCCGGACACTGGCTCCAGGAATTTCATCCTGCAGACAAAGGTCTCCACACCTGAGTTTCGGGAAAACACATTTGGTCTGCAGCAGCCCTACTCTCCCTCTGTGGTGGGACAGCCCTGTCTCCTGGCTGTGCCCCTACAGATGGAGTAATGGGGGGCCCACCACAGGGCCCCGATGCTTGAAGTAGTCAGATTGAATGCAGAATCCGCTTTGCCCAGCAGAGGCACAGACACATTTGTGCCTCAGACTGGAGCCCTCAGGAGTGAGATCCAGGCCCTTTGTGACAAGGCAGAGACTGCTCACAATAAGAAAGCAGCCTGTCTACCCCTATGAGCAGAGTCCTCACCAGCACCCAACCATGTTGATGGACACTGAATTTCCAGCCTCCACGTTTGTGAGAAATACTAAGATACATTCTTAGTCCCTTATTTGAAAAAAAATTTTTTTGAAACAAAGTCTTTCTAAGTTGCTAAGATTCCCAGGCTGGTGTTGACTTTGCAATCCTCCTGCCTCAGCCTACCAGTGTGCTGCGATGACAGGTGTGTGCCAACATTCCCAGCTAAGAAATACACTTAAGATGCTGTAGCTACTCAGGGAATGGTGTTATGTGATAGTAGCCCATGCTGAGCCCAATCTGACCTCTAGTCCAAATGCCAGGGGCATGACCTACCAAAGAAGCCCTGGTGACATCTGTTCTGGTTCTCTCTGGCCCACCTGAGGGTTCCTCCATGGCACTTTGAACCACACATCTGCTTTGCCTGAGGCATGAACTGCTCACCCTAGAGGAAGCTGGGATGTCCTTGTGTTGGCTCATTTACTCCTCCTGTCATTCATTACGATCCCATTGCACATTCAGCTCCCTGCTTAGCGTCAGATAAAACAATCGCTTCCCTAGTAATTTGTCCACCCAAGGCCAGGTTAGCAGGGTAATTGACTGGCGGCTTTTGTGTCCCCGTGGATTAGAGGTCCTTGTGCACAGCGACAAATTTGAATGGGGTCAGCCCCTGGCTAGTTTAAGTTTTCAGCATGGCTTCTCATGTACACAGCAAACCATCCATCAATTCCGCTCCCTCTCTGAACCACTTCCGGAGGGTCCACCAGGCCCTTCGAATGTTTCTGCCACCAAGGTTAAAAGACAGGTATCCTGGGATCGCCTTTTGATCAGTGCTACAAGCATCTATTCTTCAAAGCCAGATTTCATCCACCCCTTTCACCTCGCCGCTGCTCTCTGTGTTTTACGTGGCTGCCAGCCTGCCCTGCCAACAAATAATTTCATCAGACTCCGTGTCCTCACTTTGCTGGCTGCAATCGCCCACTCCTCGCCTGTACCAGGAGGAATTCATAATGAGATGGCCCTCCGTGGGGAAGGCCAGGAAGTCCACTACGGGGCAGTATTACCGATGTGGGGCTTTCATTTTTATTTATAGTGTACGTCTGGGACGGCAGTATCTTCCGGGGAAGTATTGAACAAATAGCCTCACATGTTTCAGCAATCGTATATCAGTCTGCAAAAGCGGTTGCCAAGGGAAAGTGTATCCAACCAGCTGCTTTTTTATTATGACGACGAGAGAGAAAGTGCCCAGCTGATTGCTGGATTGGAATGCAGTCTGGCAGCCGCAAAAACAGACTTTGAGGAAAAGAAAGAAAATAAAGAAAAGAAAAAAATGTTGACAGGGCCCCACAGAGCAGCTCCACCCTTCCCAGAGGCGCCCCTGATTTCCGCTGGAGGTGGAGTCTGCGTTTCCCGGATGTTTCTGATTTCACAAGTGAAGTTGGCTCCAGTGCTGGGCCGCAGGAGGGCAGGGTGCCCCTCCACAGTTCCTTATCTTGTGGACTTGGGATAATAGGATGCGATGTCTTTAAAAACTTAATTAATTTTTATTTTAAAAGATACATTTTTCACGAATATTTATTTCTAATATTTGTGATTGAGTGTAATTCAAAAGAACTGTCAGCTAATTGTGACGGCACAGGCCTGTAATTGCAGCATTCAGAGGCTGAGGCAGGGGGATGAACAGTTGGGAGCTTAGCCTGGGCAATTTAGAAACTTAGTGAGGCCCTGTCTCAAAATAAAAATAAAAAATACAAAAGGACTGAGGATGGAGCTCAGTGTGAAAACGTTTGGTTAAGTCCAGCTCTGCAAAAACAAATAAATGGTGGATATATGATAGACAGACAGACAGACAGACAGGACTAGGAATATAGCTAGGTGGTAGAATAGGTTCAATCTCCACCAGCAATGAATAAATAAAAATGAATTAATAAATAATCATTTTCACCTTCACTAGGTAGAAACATATAAAATACCTTTTGCTTTAGGAATTTTATTTCTTTTAAAATTTAAATTAAATATAAAACTCATTAAACAAACCTAGGTTTTTAAATCTGTGGTGAAAATACTCAACACCCTTTCTTCTAGCTTTGGGCCTTGCATATGCTAGGCAAGTGCTCTACCACTGAGCCACACCCCTAGCCCACTGGCACATAATTACTATCTGAAGTTACCCTCTGTGAAAATAGCCCATTGGACTTTTTCTTTTTTCTCTCTCTCTCTTTTTTTTTTTTTTTTGCCCTAGGTTGAACCTAGGGCCTTTGCACTGAGCACCATCTGCAGCCGTCTTTGTATGTTATTTTGAGACAGGGTGTCACTAAATCACTACATTGGCCAAACTGGACTCCTCCTGCCTCAGCCTCCCAGTGTGCTGAGGTGACAGGCGTGCACCACCACACCCATGTGTACATGAGAACATCTTTCTCTTAGCTAACTGACACCTTTAGAATGGGGCCTTTACTCTCCCCAGTCTGCTCGATGAGCAAAGATGAGAGGCCTAGGGTGTAGCCGTCTGCTTTGGTTTCTTTCTCAAGCTGTCCCTCTGGGCCGGAAGTGCTGGTCACTGAGAGAATGCTGCCATCTACAAATGTACAAATGTGGGGCTGGGATTTAGCTCAGTGGTTCCGGTGCCTGTCTTGCAAGTGCAAGGACCTGGGTTTGATCCCTGGTAACCACATACAATACTGGGTGTGGAGACTCACCACGTGTAATACTGGGTGTGGAGACTCACGCCCAGCAGCAATCAGTACCACATATCACAGTGCCGGGTGGTGGCTCATGCCTGTAATACCAGCACTCGGGAGGCAGAGGCAGGAGGATCGCTCTGAGACGCTGTCGCTGTCTCAAAAACAAAAACAACAACAACAACAACAACAAAACCTCAAATGTACAAATGCCACGAGTTTCCAGCCAAACATCTGTTTTACTAATATTAAATAAAAGTGCTTTTGGTTGTTAAGAAAACATTACTATAAAATGTGTCACTGTAATAAGCACACCCTTAATATGGTTTATGAGATCGCCTGTATGGAAAATGGGCATTCCTACACTAGCTTTTTCATCCTATGTCCGTGTGGTAGGTAATGAGAACATAAATCTTTATGCAAAAATAAAAAATACAATTTACTGTACCTTCTTGTCATTGGATTCCATCATGTTCTTTCCTCTGTGACATTAATTTGAGCCTATTTATTTACTTATATTTGTTTGAACCCAAGATCTTTATTCTGAGCTACATCCCCTGCCCTTTTTAATTTTCTTTTTCATTTTGAGACATGGTCTAGCTAAGGTGTGTAGTTGTCTAGACTGGGCTCAAACTTTTGATCTTCTTGCCTCAGCCTCCCAGAGTGCTGGGATCACATTGATGTGCTACCACATCTGGGTTAATTTGAGTTTTTAAAAACTGTGTTATATTCAGCTGAGGTATCAGGTCCACTGTCTAATTATGAAGGTTTGACAGGCTGGTGTTATCAGCCTGTCCACTGGCAAGACCAGAATGCGTAGGAATCAACTGCTCATTTCCTGTCATCCTCTGCCTTCCTGGAGAAGGAGGGTGTGGCTGAGCAGAATGTCAGGGCGTTTGGGAGACCTGTCCCCTCCACTGAGGACAAAGTGTCAAGCATTGAGGGGATATGGTAGCACACTGAGGCGATGAAGGTCTTCACCAGCACAGACACCCATGGGGCCTGATAAACTCTCCGTCTGTAGATGGATAAGGAAGAAAGACCATAAGAGGTGCTTAGACAGAATTTTCTCCACAGAAATCTCTATTTTCCAGCAGATCCACACATAGCACAAACGGCAACCGATACTCACAGTTACGATTTTCCAGCAACAAAACACCTCAGCGGGGCAGCGATCACCGGAGCCAGATTAAGTTATGATCGTGAGGTGTGGATGCCAAGTACATTTTGTTGCTTTATCCTTCTCTGAGCACAGGACGTGCATAAGGTACAGATGAACGCTCCATTAACCAGGATGCTTGATGGAGACAGAAGGCCCCATCCACCAGCCTTGCCCAAGCACAGAGTTGACTCAAATGTGCTGGTAAAATTTGCAGATGGTGCCTGGCTGAGTACGGAGGGAACGGGAAGCCAGGAGGGGGCGGTGTGAGCGACCTCAGGAGGGACAGAGTCCCGCCCACTGGGTCTCCAAGCTGGGGGGGGGAAGAGTGAGCGGGCAACCATGCCTACGGCACAGCAGGTGACATGCAGGAGAGTGTCCGAGGCTCCACCAACCGTGAATGCCCCACCTTTGCTAACAAATCCAAAGCCTGCCCTCTGTGTGTCTCCACCCCTGTAATGACAGCTGCTTCACTACCCTCTTCGGAGGGATGCAGGGAAGGTGCACGCACCAGCGGGTACAAATGGCCACAGAGGTCAGGGGGCTCCTACTGGGAAATCCTGTCTGTAAGCTGGAGCTCAAGACCTACTCCTCACAGCAATGCTGGCCTAAATTAGGACAAAGGTTTCTCGTGAAGCAAGAAACTGTGAGGATCCCACACAGACCAGGCTTAACACAAAGACAGGAGCAAAAAGCAGCTTTTAAAGTGAGTGACTCCTGTCAGTCTTGAGAGCCCCCAATAGAAGCTTTTGCTTCTTCATCTACCTCTTTCTACATCTGTGAAGCTCAGCTGGGCGTGGTGAATCACGCCTGTAATTGTAGCACAGAGGAGGCAGAGGCAGAGGCAGAAGGATTTCTGTTTGAGGCCTGGGCTACATAGTGAGTGCAGGACCAGCCAGACCCTGTCTCAAAAAAAAAAAAAAAAATCTGTGAAGGTTAATTCTAGTGGAGTTTCCCTGAGAACAGAGCAAGCAGAATTTACATAAAGCAGAGCAGCGGAGGTGGGCAGAGCAAAGAGTTCTGGCAGGACAGGCTGAGTCCATTATACTTCTTTGGTGACAGATTACAGAAGTTGTCATGGTTACTCAGGTACATTCCATGAAGAGCGTAGTTACCTAGTTAACCTGTAGCTGACGAATGACACAGAAAACCCCTAGTGGCTCACCAGGGGCATGTGGAGGGGCAGTCTCCTCTCTCACTTGGAGTCCCAGGCTCAGGGGCTCAGGCCAGTGAAGGATCACGGTCTTACTTGAGTTGTTGCAACAGTAGTGGAGCATCTCGTGGGGACCCTGCTAACCATATTGCGTTCCTGCTGCAGCTGATTGAACCGACGTTGTTTCAGTAATGAAGGAACAGAGGCTCAAAGAAGTCAAATAGAGTGCCAACTCGAGGTCACCCCGCAGTAGGTGGCAAAGTGAGGATCTCAGCTGTCAAGTCTGATAGCCCAGCCTCTCTGCACCACTAAGGCACATGGTCTTCCCCAGGGCTGACTGAGGGAGTGACGGATTGGAGGGGGAGTGACAGAGTGGGGGGCATCGCACTCCTCTTCTGACAGTGAAGACAATGACATGACTCTGACCTCTGTGGCTGGTGTTTGGAAAAGGTCCCAGGAACCTCCATCAACTGCTAATGATTTTAGCATTAGGGACTTGAGGGCTGGAGTGCAAGTTCCCCAGGTCAGGAGGGAGGATGGGAAATCTCCATCCAAGCCGCACTGTGATGAGAGCTTCCTTCCCCGCTCCAGGCCGATCAAAAAATTGCCTGAAATACTTTTGGGCCTCTCTGGCTGAAGACAGGGCTGTTGCCAGGAACTTCTTTATTAAGGCTGAGCTTTGTGTACAGTAAGCAATAGAAGAGGCCTTGCCACCGCCCAACACCAGGAGCCCTGAGCAGGACAACTGATGAACCAGGCAGGCTCAGGTCTGCCTCTGCACTTTCCTCGTGTGTAGCCTGGCAGCTCAGTTCTCCCTCTCTGATACGGTTTTCTTTTCCATCCCATGGGAGCAATGGAAGGCAAAAGCTGCAGGACTAGAGGGATCATGGGTGGAGCTCCTGTCCAAGGATGAAGGCCTGGATCTCCCTGGGATTCCAAGGTCCTCTCTGAAGGTCTGTGTCCAGCCATCCATGGCTGAAGAAACTAAGTTGATCTCCAAAGGGGAAGGTGCAGACTGGACTCTTTCCAAAACGAGGACTCTTCCTTCTTCTTTCTTTTTTTTTTCTATCCAGTCTACAAGGAGCCACTCACATCGAGGGTGGGTCTTTCTCCTGTTTGCTGGCCTATGTGTCAGTCATGCACAGATGCACCAGGAACTGGGCTCCACTAATCTGCTCTTAATCCATTCAGGGTTTTGACACACATGATTAATGGTCACAGGTGTCAAGTGGAAGAACATTTTTGTGGATGTCTTCCCACAGTGGGCACTACTTGAGAAAGTCCCGGAGCTCTGTGTCCTGGCAGAGGATCCCTGATTATTTTCCAGGCTGGTATCCATAGCTTGGGACCACGCTTCCCTATAGAGTCTAACTTATACACAAGCCAGGGGGCTCCACCATAGGGGGTCCCAGTAGATCCTTCTCTTGCATACTGAAGAAGGCTCCATGCAAGAAGTGGTGGGGAGTGAGCAGCCTGGATTAATGGCTCGGTGAGTGCTGAGGAGAAAATGGGCCACTGTGTGGAGGGGAAGGGAAGCCATGGGCCACACTGCCACACTGCCGCACTGAGGACCCTGGGAACAGGAGTGGGTGGGGTGGGGGAGGGCTGTGACAAAGGAAACCTGCTGGGAATTGTACTGGTTTGAATCATATCCCTCAAAATTCACATCTTTCCTGTATAGTCTTTATTTTTTAAAAATTTTTTTTGTGGTATTGGGGATTGAATTCATGATCTTGTGCTCACAAGGCAGGTGGCACCACTGGACTTTTTTTTTTAAGGTCATCATTTCTGAAATTATTTAGTGTTAGTTAAATAAATTCAGTTATGCCAACAAATTCACTAATCCTTACTAAGTAAAACAGCCCATGAGTAAAGTTTGTATGCTTTCCAAAATCTCAGAATGGGAACTTGTCTGGAAATAGGGTCATGGTGGATGTAATGAGCTAAGGGAAAATGAGTCAGTAGTGAATTAGGGAATCTTCAGCTGTGCTCATGAAAACAGCAGAAGAGGTGCAGGTGTACTGAGAGCTGCCCATGACGGGGACAGGGACAGCAATTCCACAAGCCAAGGAAGGAACGCCGAGGATCACCAGAAAGCTCAGCAAGAGACCGGGGCAGTTACCTGCAGACCCCGGGAGGAAACCCACTCAGAACACCTTGGGGAGATGGCCGAAAACAAATACCAGCACGTGGTATTTTGTTAGGCAGCCACAGAAACTAAGACAAAGCTTCAAAGGGTGTGAGGAAGAGGATCTGCCATAGCAGGGCTCTCGGGGGTCTCTCTGGCAGGAGGCCAAGGAGGGGATGAGCTCTAGCAAACAGGTGATGCTGTAATCAAGTCCAATCAGTAGCTGGATCTGGTCACGGAGCATGTACCTATCATCCCAAAACTCTGGGGGACTGAGGCAAGAGGATCCCAAGTTCAGTCTCAACCCAAGCAACTTACTGACTTTGTGAGACCTCATCTCAAAATAACAAATAAAAAGGGCTGGAGATAGAGCTCTGTGCAAAGGTCCTGAGTTCAAACCCCAGAACCCACCAAATCCAGTTGGCACTGAGGAAGTACAGGAGTCAATAGAACAGAATCTATATGGCAATGGTCTCACTGATACATGAAAAAAATATAAATGGCATCTCAGATCTGTGGCAGAGAAGTGGAACTATCCAATATGTGGCTTGAGGACTTTGAACAACAATCTGGAAAAAAATGAAGTTGGAATCCCTACCTGACTTCTGAGATGTAAATGAATTCTAGATGAGCCACAGACTTAAATTTTTATTAAAGAAATAAAGCCTCTGCTTCTGGAATGGTGGAGTGAGTAGACACGTTTTCCTCTTTCGTGGAAGTTCAGTTAAAACCCTTGAACAACATATGTAACACAAACATAAGAAAGGTCCAGATGGTGTGAAGAAGGTAGTTGTATTGGGAGCTCGGGACTGAGACCAACTTGATGCAGAATTCCCTGGAGTAGCTTCTTATCTCATCTGCCCCAGGCCGGATGCTGAAGAAGATGGCAAGCTAGAAATAAATGCCACCAATCCAGGTAAAAAAAAAAAAATTAGGTCCTAAGAAAAGCCTGCTCCTTCGAGCCAAAAAAGTAGATGCAAGGATGAAGAGCAGCTGGCAAAATAGAAAACTTGAGATGCTAGCTGTTGAGGCTGCTGTAACATATTGCCAGAGTCTGGGCAGGCACTGTAAGCATTAGCAAAAGCTATTTCTCACAGTTGTGGAGACAAAGCCTGAGATGAGCGTGCAGCAGATCGGGTGTCTGTCTGGCAGGGACATTTTCTCCTGATCCACAGATCTCGTCTTACAGCTTCATCCTCACCTGCCGGAAAGGGGAGAATTCTAGTCTCTTCAGCCCCTTAAAGTATCAGTCTCCAAGCTTTTCGGCACCAAGGAAGATAATTTCACACAGACTAGGGTTGATGGTGGTTTGGGACGATTTGAAGGAGTGCAAACCTAGATGACTCCAAGGCATAGTTCCCAGCAGGGCCAGCTCTTCGTGAGAATCCCAGGCCTGCTGGTCTGGCAGCAGGCAGTGGTGCTTAGCCATGAATCCAGCCAAGGGGAGGGCTGTGCACACAGGCGAAGCTTCAGTCTCTCCAGTCTCCCTCCTGGTCTGCAGTCCTGGGTTGGGTTCTGCCATAAAGGACACCAATCCATCCATGGGAGCTACCCCCATGACCTGTCACCTCCCAAGCTCCCCTCTGAATAACACTGTATGGGGGATGAGGTTACTACGCAGGAATTTTGCAGAGACACAGGGACTCAGAGACACAGCACTGCCATCCTCTTGCCAAGTGCTGCAGACAGTACTGTGTTGCCACCTGTCTCCTGCTGAGTCAGCACCCTCGACTGTCAGCTGTGCTTTTGGAATAAAGCATCCACCACCCACTTCACTGGGCTGCGGGCAGAGTCCTGGTTGGCAGGGGACCTCGAGGGAAGCCTTGACTTCACACCCACCTAGTGATAACAAGCTGTCCTTCCTCCTCCTCCTCTTCCACCACCTCCTCTTCTCTCTTGGTTAGTTCCAGCAGAGGTGAGATGCAGATCATCTTGGGCAGTGATTCGGACATCCTCTCTCCAGGGGACAGTGAACACCACCTGGGAGAAGTGACAAGACTCCCTGACTCTTCTTTAGCCAGGACGTGTCACAGGCCCCAGAGGGAAGCCCAAACTCCTATCTTTACCTGGCAGAAGCAGGTGGCACTGACCTTCTGCTCTGCTAAAATATAAAATGTTGTACTTACACCCTAACATAGCTATATTGATCACGTTAAATGTAAATGGACTAAATATATCAAGTAAAAGACAGAGATCAGCTTTTTTTGGTTTTTGGTATTGAGGATTCAATCCAGACTCACCCAGGAGCATGCTTTCCTAATCTGCTAGGCATTTGTTAGTGCAAAGAAGTTCGTGTCTCAACATGAATGGTCACACGAGGGTACAAAGGACCTCCTTGTACTGTCTACCACTTGCTGTGTTTCTAAGATTGCTCCAGATTAAGAAGTAAAAAAAGAAAAATACCTTACAGAAGAGGCTATGTGTGACACAAATATCAATCCAGAACTCAAAGAGAAAGGAAAATTAATTGGTCACATTGACCAGATAACAGTCTAAAATTGCTTTTTGCTAGAGTAGACCATAACAGAAAGTCAAGTGACAGCTAACAAACTAGGAAAACATATTTGCAACATCTGTGCCAGACAAGTAGGATAATCCAGCTTCTCTGTTTTATGGACAGTTCACATAAACCAATAAAACATAGCTCACTAGAAATACGAGCACAGGTTGCAAACAGGCAGTTGATAGCAAAAAAGAGAAAAAAATTTACAAATGGCCAATAAATGTGGGAAAGACACCCTGCCTCATTCTCTCTTTTTTAAAGCTTTTCAGAATTTTTACTCCCACATTCAATATCATTCTTAATGAAAGAAATACAAAGTGAAGAAGAGTGAAATTTGGTGTATCATATTAACAAAAATGAAAAACTACTTCTGTGGAGGCAGAGATGGGAGAGTACACACTTTCCCAAGCTTTTACTCGGAGTTTAAACCAATATAAGTTTTCTGGAAGGTGACCAGGAAATAATTATGAAATTAAGATTGTTTCTAACAACCCCATTGTTATAAAATTATCCTAAAAATGTACCTTCAAGAGTTTTTCAAGATACAAGCCTCAGGACATTTCTCCACTAAAAATGAATCATATTTGTAAAGCTCTTAATTATATTTGTGAATTTCTTGGTACAGAACAGGTATTATGCAAGTGCTTATTAAATAAATAGGGGAATTACATGTGTGAACTCCCCGGAAGGAAAATAATACAATAGGACTCCCTTTTGTATTTTAAAATGAGTATATTCAGATACACATGGATATTTTCACTAAATGTGTAGGTGTATATTTCTGTACAAGAATAGAGAGAGAAACTTTAATTTGTTAAATTTTTACCTGTGCTAGCTCAAACACTAATAAATATTCACTCTTGCTTTCTTCTCCTTTGGTGGGGAGATTTGACTTCTTCACTTGAGTTTGGTTATGTGGCTGATTTACTTTTAACAGTAGAATTGGAGTAAGTGTTATTCAAAAAAAGGTCTTAAATGGCTTTCTGTTGTCTCCTGGCCTCATGTCTTTCTCTCATTGGCTGGAGAAGAACACAAATGATCTCTGATTCTGGTTTAAGGGAGAAATGAAGACTGATAGACAGACACAGAGATGTTTCATTTCCTCGCAGAACCATAAGGACAGAGAATACTTTTCACTGGAGCCAGTAAGATGCAGGGATATTTGTTACACAGGACTGTTGCTCTAGTAGGTGACTAATGCAGCACCTCCCTAAACTTTTTTTTTTTTGAGACAGGGTCTCGCTTTGTAGTTCAGGCTGGCCCTGAGCTCAGCCTCAAAGTCACATCACAGCAATCCTCCTGCCTCTGCCTCCTAAGTGCTGGGATTACAGGTGTGAGCCACCACTCCCGGCACTGTGGTATGTGGTACTGATTGCTGCTGGGCGTGAGTCTTCACACCCAGTACTGTGTGTGGTTACCGGGGATCGAACCCAGGCCCTTGCACTTGCAAGACAGGCGCCAGAACCACTGAGCTAAATCCCCAGCCCCCCCCTAAACTTTTTGATCTCTTTTTTGCACATATAAATTGTATTATTTAAAAATTTCCAGGTTTTAACGTGGTGGAAAGATTAGGGTTCCATTTGAATTATTTTGGAAATTAAGAGATCTTTTTTTAAAATTGTGAAGTAAGTATATTTTATATACATATCATGATCACACTCAATATTGACAGTTTGTACCAGTATATATGACATGACTTGATTCTCATTTTTTCCCCATTCCCTTACCCACCCCCTATATATATATGCTTTGTTTCATTTTTTTATTACCTGGAAATTAAGAAATCTTCAATGCTTTTGTAAAGGGTGATGCTGAAGGCTGTCGATGGAGAACTGTGGGGAGTCCTGTGTGGCCAGGAAGAGACATCCATGGCTGTCTGTTCTTCCTTGGTCTTCACTTTCCTTCCTAAATGTAGAGAGCCTAACCTGGAAGCTGTCTGCTCCTCTCCTGGTCTGGATGCCATTCCTAAGTGGAAGAAGCTTTCCTGGGGCCATCTCCTACGGCAGTGGCAGGAGCAAGGTGGCCAGGAGGAGGACAAGCAAGAGACAAGCAAGCCAAGGATACCTTTGTGTGGTGCAATCCACACTGTGTGGATTGCCATCACGGCTGTCTGCAGGAGCTGAGGTCAAGGTGGGAAAGTGGAACTAATCCTGTGGGAAGCCCCTAAAGCCACCGCCATACGTGCCTGGTGTCCAGATTAAGGTGAAGGAGGTGTCGAGTTGGCACAAGTGTCCTGTAAGCCTGGAGCCCTGGAGCCCATGGCCCTGAGTTGCGCTGGGTTCCCAAGGACTCAGTCTACTCCGGAGGTACACGGTGGTACGAGACAGATCTCTGCTCCTCTTGCCACCCACTCCTGCCTGCCATGTCAGGACACCTCGTGACCAGGACAGCCCTCTCTGTGGGGCACCTGGCTGAGCGCACATCAGGGTCTGACCTGGCTTCACAGGACTGATGTGCAGGGTGCTGGACTGCGCTATGTCAACCTGACTGAGACTGGAGACCCCATCTTCTGAGCAGAGCCCTCATGTTTGAAATGAATGCTCTAAAAGAAGAGGCCCCAGAGATGTATCGAGTTCCCCCAACCACATGAGGACACAGTGAAGACCCCTCCTATGAACCAGATGCCAAATCTCCCAGTGGCTCTGGACCTCTCAGCGTCCAGACCAAGAAACAATAAACTTCTGCTGCTTAGAAGCCAGCCAGTGAAGTACTTGGTGACAACAGCACAAACACAGACACCTCGACCCTTAGGATCACCTTCCCTGAGTGGCTGAAGGTGACACACTGTTAAAAGCGGATCTTGCCTAGGATTTGGAAGGTAGGAATAAAGTGAGAGTCTCTCAGAGGCTTGCCATAGGCATGAGGAACAGGCACTGACTGTGGGTGCCGTCTCTGATCCAGCTCTTCTCTCCTGCCGGCCCCGCTGACCAGCCATGCCAGAGTCCCCGGCCAAGTGTTGCCTTGTCCTCACCCCCATGCTTCAGGCAAACTGGTCACTTCTGTCTCTGGGACCCCTTCCAGAATCTTATTTCTCCAGCTTCTCTCTGTGTAGCAGAGTTGTCTTCAGAGAGGTCTGGTCTTTGGCCCTGGCATTGTGAGGAGCCTTCTGGGTCCTCTGATGTCTGGCTGATGAGTCTGTGTGTACCTGGCAGCCTTGGTTAGTGGCCGGTCCAACGAGCTGGTCTGTGGTGCTTTGGGCCATGTGGTGATGTCTATGTCTCTTCTCAAGGACTAAAGGTGGAGGTGAAAGTTCAACCACAGAGCCCCAATTAAAAAAAACTTTGGTAACAAAATCATGTGTGAGGCTTCCTGCTTAAACATACTCTGGTCACATGTCAGTGCTGGGAGATAGTGCTGCCCAGGACTCCACTGGAGGGAACGTATAGAAGCCCCAAATGTGGTCCCTCTGGACTGTCCCATGCACTTGCTGCTTTGATTTTTTTTTTTTTTTTTTTTTTTTTTATGATACAAAGTCTCACTTTTTGTAGTTCAGGCTGGCCCAGAGCTCAGCCTTGAACTCACAGCAATCCTCCTACCTCTGCCTCCCTAGTGCTGGGATGACAGATATAAGCCACCATGCCTGACACTGTGGTATGTGGTTCTGATTGCTGCTGGGTGTGAGTCTCCACACCCAGCACTGTTGTATGTGGTTACCGGGATGGAACCTGGGTCCTTGCCCTTGCAAGACAGGTGCCTGAACCACTGAGCTAAATCCCCAGCCCCTCCTGCCTTGATTTTAATCTGTGTTCTTTTCCTGTGATAAACTGTTAACCATAACAGCTTCCTGAGTTCTGGGAGGGCGTTGATGAATTCACAAACCTGAGTGTGGTCTCGAGGATTCCCAGAACTTGTAGCTGGCATCAGAAGTCACTTGTGTGTGTCTAACTCGCTGCCCTCTCATTTGTCATGTACGTGTCATCCTTCAGTGCTTGAGGCACCTCTGTTTCCCTGTCTGAGCCCTGTGCTGAGCACAGTGTCAGGTCACAGGGTGCGCTGGGCCTTGAGCTTGGAGGAGGGGTAGAACACAGATCACTTGGAATTATAGTTTTATTTCCGTTGTGATGAACACTGAGCGATTCTTACTCACTGCCATGAATTACGTGTCCTGATTTCTCTAGCTGTGTCGTATTTTCCTGGCAGTCTGAAGCATTTCTGACATCTTTTCAGTTTCCTCCTCAGGAAGAGGAGGTATGGAGGGAAAGTGCCTCCCTCCCCCTGCACCATTTGGCTAATGTCTTTGAAGAGACCCATAGGAATGGAGCGTCTTGGGGGCCACGGAGGGTGAAGTTGCTGTTTGGAGGGCAGGCTGGAGAAAGAAGGGGTGAAGGAGCAGCCAGAGGGCTGTCCCGGGAGCGCTGGGTGTGTGCTCCCTTCATTAGCCACTGCATATTTTTTTGTGTTGTGGACTGAACCTAGGACCTTTCCATGAAACTGTATTCCATCCCCTTTCTTTTATTCTGAGAAGGAGCCTGCTACTTTGTTAAGTTGCCCAGATTGGGTTCGACCTTGGGATCCTCCTGCCTCAGCCTCCTAGAGCTGGTTTTGTGCCTGGACATGGAAAGGCATTTTCAGAAGCTTGGTGGAGCCCTGAGTATGATCACAGTTGGCTGGGCCTGTTGGTGTATGCTGTCCAAGGATGCATGGGCTCAAGGAGCTGCGGCCTTAGAGACACTGGCACAGGTACTGGAGCTGTGGTGCCCACCTGTGATGCTTGAGTGTTATTCTGGGTATGTCTCTAGGGTTGGGGAGGAGAGGTATGTGTGTATGGCTGAAATGAGCAAAGCAGGAGGCCCTCCCTAATGTGGGTGGTCTTGTCCCATCAACCGAGTACCTGGAGGGGACATAGGCTGGATGGAAAGGAGCCATTCCTGGCCGCCCTCGAGCCAGGACCCTGGGCTCCCCATGCCTTTGACCTGGATTTCTGCATAAGTTTCGAGGTTCCCTGGCTCTCTGGCTGGCTGACTACTGACCCCAGGACCCCTCAGCCTCAGCATCTGCACAAACCTATTCTTTCTAGCGAATCCTTTATCAGCACAGTGGTGTGTTGGTGCTCAGTCACTGGTTCTGGGAGGCACGAGGAGTATCAAAAATGAGCAGCAGCCAGGCTGTTTTGGCTGGAAAGTGCAATGAGTCACCAGGTGACCAACATCCATCGATTCCAGCCTGTACGCCTAGTACCAAACAAATGATGAAGACCAGGACAAGATTTTTGTATTGAAATTCACTGAGTACTAAATTCAATGAGATTCAAAGCACTCGAAGGGCCAAGATAGGACTGTGAAGTCCTCCTGCCTCCCCCGGCCTGGTGAGCAACCACCAGAGAAGACACTGGCTTTGCTTTCTAGACACAAAGGATTCAAGCTGGGACGAGGGGGCTGTGCTTTATTTCTGGGGCCTTCCTACCTCCACACAGGATAAGGAAAGCCACAGCCATGCTTTTCTGGTCTCGCATTCCTGAGGTCAGGGTCCTCTTGTGAGGGGTGTCAATGTCAAACAGTGTGGTGCAGGCCTGCACAGGGAAGGCGATTGCATCAACATTTCTTACACCTCTGGCTTCACTTATCTCATAACATTAAATAAGACCCTCTGCCCACGGCACAGCAGCCACCACACTTGGACATGGTGACTCGCTTAGCCGGCAGACTCTGGGGTATGCGTTGCCATGTGAATTAGTGGCCAGAGCTCTTATGTTGTATTTAAAAGAAAAGGCTTTCCTCTAGAATAGAATTGGAAAATGCAAGTTTTTGTTTGCAAATTTGTGTTTATTCTTCCTTCTTGTGGGCACAAGACCTATCCTTCCTTTGTCCCCCTAGGTGGGCGATTCTTCCTTCTTGTCCCCCAAGGTGGGCACAAGACCTATCCTCTTGTTCATCAGATGCAAAGAAAATTCTAGAACACATTTCAGAAGCATCTCTAGTCTCTCCTGGTGAGGCTGTCTTCAGACATACACCTCTGCCAGCTGTTGTGGTGCCGTAGCAGCTACGCTTTCTAAAAATGCATAAATATCAGGTGGTTACCATGAGTTCTAAAATATTTCCTTCTAACTTTCCCTCAGTCTTTCTTCGTCCCTCTTTTCTTTTTTTTTTTTAAGACAAGGTTTCACTTTGTAGTTCAGGCTGGCCTTTAGCTCAGCCTCAAACTCACAGCCATCCTCCTGCCTCTGACTCCTGAGTGCTGGGATTACAGGTGTGAGCTACCACACCCAGCACTGTGGTATCTAATCCCTGGTGGGTGTGAGTCTCTAAGTGGGGATCGAACCCTGCCCTTGCGCCTGCAAGGCAGGCACTGGAACCACTGAGCTAAATCTCCAGCCCCTTTTTTCACTTTTTTTTTTCCCCTGAGGAGAGGAGCAATGAACAGTGTAGCTTTTCACACTGAGCTATATCCCCAACTTTTTGTTTTCTATTTTGAGACAGGGTCTCACTACAGTGACCAGCCTGGGCTCCAACTTACCATCATACTGCCTCTGCCTCACAGGACAGCAGCATCTTCCTCTTTTCTATCTCATTCAGCATATGGACTGGTTTCCCTCAGATAAGTTGGGAACTAGAGAGCTCAGGTCTAGAGCAGATGTTTGTACCAAGCAGTGCTCTGAGATGGGAGCCAGCCAGTTTCCCAGTTGGGTTAGGTGCCTGCACCCTGCAAGTCTTATGACAAAGTTCTAGTTTTACAAAAAGAATACAAAATCTATTTCCAATTACATAGGTGCTGAGATACAAATTACAGAGGGTGGAAGAACATACGCCAGAAGGAGTTGGTTTCTACCTGTCCCTACACTCTTGCTGAATAGATTTGCCTGTGGCACCTGTGTGGCCAGCACAGGACAGTGAGACGATCGGCCTCTCTGCCTCTTCTTTAAGGATCTGACCCACTCACTCCACCTTCCTCCCCCTGCTGCTCCTCTGCCCACCTGTAAAAGGTGGGTTCCTTTTGGCTCTTGCGCTGGTTCCAAATGGAGTCTGTGAGTGCCAGGCAGGGTGTGCCAACACCCAGGCTTCCCTCAGGGCTGGTGGGTTGGTGAGCTCGGGCCTCTGTTCCCATGGCATGGACTCCACGTGGGGCACTTATTGCTCCCTCCAAGTGACCCTGGGGTCTCTCTGCTTAGGGGAGCAGAGCCAGGAGTAGGCCTTTCTCAGTCACACGGCCACCTGCCCCCTCTTGCTCCTCTACCCTCTACCAGCCGTCCTGGCCAGGCCACTCAGGGTTCTCCCAGAAGACACCCCGTGACCCCTGCATCAGAGTCATGACTTCACCGTCCTCCAGGGTCTCATCTGCTTGCTGGGCTGCCTGAAACCCATTGACGTTTCCTGTTTATAGATGACCATTCCTCGTGGGTGTATTCCTTCTTTATTTCTCTCTGTTTGCTTCTCTGCATTTTCAACGGAAAAACCACATCCGCCTTTTAATGGGTCTCCAGATGCAAACTGAGGCCAGAGCTGCCCTGGGCAGGCAGACTGTGAGCACAGGCCGGTCATCTAACGCTGGCTGCCGCGGCTGCTCTGCGTTCCCTTTATAGATGTTCCAGACAATCCACCTATCCTCAACTTCCTGGTGGGTTTTAAACAATTGCTCAGCCCTGGGCAGGGTGGGGAGCAGCGTGTCACTAAGATGGGGGAGATGAGCCAGTTGTTGGGTGACCCCTCCGCATGCCCGTCCCTCGTGCTGCGGATGTCTCTGTGTCTGTGACCATCCCCGCCGGACACTCAGACGCACCCAGATCTCGTGGGCTGACTGAGTGTTGTGAACCATCTCTAAGTCTGTGCATGCCTTCCCTGCAGGAGTGTGGAGTCACTCCGTGCTCCAGCACATCCTGGGGAGCACAGAGGGTGACCACACTTGCCCAAGGCCTGTGGCCAGACCAGGATGCTGGAGCTGGGCCTCCAGCCAGGGCTGGACCCCAAGGGTGCCCCAGCCATTCCCAGCTCCCGGCTCAGCTCACCCATTCCCCACGGCCAGTATTGAAGAGTCTGTGACCCTGCGTGCTGCAGCTCCGGTGCCTGACAGCCAGGGAAGCCAGCCACCATCTGCTTCTACCCAGAGCAATTCCTGGACAGCGCACAGCAAAACTGCAGGCCAAGTCTCCTTGGCACGGGCCTATTTTCTTTTTTTTCTTCAAACACTTTAAAAAGAGATTTTATTAGAACTTAAAAAGAACAAAGGGAGAGGCCAGTCATAAAATTGGAAGCAAGGAAACCAAATTATCTAGGCTGAAAATAAGGGACAGGAAATATCTAAAGCTCAAAGCAGAGAAGACTTCATGTGTGGCGCTGCGCGCAGCGCTGGGGATGGGCGGGGCTCTGGATGGGAAGGTGGGGTTTCAGTTAGGTGGGCGTGGTCATGGGTGGGGGGAGGGGCTATGGATGTGTGGCTAGGGCTCAGGATTTGAAGCCCGCAGGGTCCTCATCTTTCTTTTCCTTCCTTTCCTGGGGATTGAACCCAGGGCCTTTGCACTGAGCTACATCCCCAGGGTTTTTTTATTTTTAAATTTATGACAGATTCTCACTGAGGAGCTAAACTGTCCAGGGTAGGCAATCCTCTGTCTCAGCCTCCAGCACACCCTGCTGCCTCTTTGACTCATGGTGCCTTTTACCTGCTGTGGCTGATTTTTAGGGGCTGGGCTTTCTGGAAACACAGAAATGCCGCGTGCACAAGGCCCACGCTCTTCGTTTCGCTGTGTGGCTGCCCTATGGGACTGGCCTGCTTTCCAGGGCCTCCGCTGGTTTCAAGTCTGCTCCCGTCATTGGCACTGCCCAGATTTATTCCCCCGTCTTGTCCCTGTTACATACTTGGGGCCGCACAGGACACTGATGTGGTGCCCAAGTCAGCCTCACACCTGTTCACCCGGTGTTCATGGTGGCTTCGGGGAGTGTAGGAGCTCTCTAAATATGTCTCAATCTTGTCATTGATAGGATATCCTATGTGTTTTTTAACTTTTAATTTAATTTTTAAAAGAAACTAGGCCACTTGTCCTGCAGAGCCCCACAGGCTGGATTTTTTTCTGCCCTCCCTGAAGTGTTTCGGCTTTTGTTGTTAGCCTCCCTCACATACTGACTTACCCTCCTGTGTGTGTGTGTGTGTGTGTGTGTGTGTGTGTGTGTGTGTGTAGGGGGTTCTGGGAACTGGGCCAAGGCCTTTGCACTGAGCTACATCCCCAGCCCTTTATAATTTTTTTTCTTTTTAATTTTGAGACAAAGGCCCTAAGTAAGGCCGGTTGAGGTCAAACTTGCCATGCTCCTGCCTCAGCCTCCAAGAACACTAGGATCACAGGTGTGCACCACCATGCTCTGCTGTCTTACCTGAGGCCTGTAGCCCTTGCACAAAAGGCAGACTGAGTACATGTGCCCCAGACTTACCCCTCTGACATCCCTTGACCCCTGAGGGACCGAGGCCCTACCTACAGGGACAACCAGGCAGAGTCCTAGGCCTTGGAGCAAGGTGACAGCCTGGGTCAGGGAGACACTAGGAAATGGAACTGACCCCTTGAAGCTGGCTGTAGGATCCTAAGCTGGGATTTGAAATGAGGCTGTTGTGACTCCTGAACTACATTACCCCAGATGCCCTGCGTCACCTGGCGAGGACTTGTGACTTGATGAACATGCTCGGGTGGCTTCTCCATCACACTCCTAGAGCATTTATTCTCAGGAGCCAGCAGGAAGCAGCATCATGCTCCAAAGTCACAGGGGCAGAGCCAAGGGAGGTCAAGGCCAGAGTCACTCTCATCCCCTTGCGGTGCCTTGTGCCCATGTTCCCCATAGCTCTCTGGCCTCACCTCTGAGCCCCACGATAGCTAGAAATGAGCCTAGTGGATTTATTCTCCAGGTATTGAGGAGCCTTTTCCTGGGGCAGATTCTGGGCCAGACACACAAAAGGCTGGCGACTGCCTGGAGCAGAGGTTAAAAGGTGTGGGGCCTCGCTGAGCCTGTCTGGTGACGCACACATTTGGGCTTTTCATTCCCCCCCAGTTGGCTTCTGCTCTTCCTTCACGGGCCTCAGCAGTGTTTTTGTTTTGCTACCGAGTAGTGATGTGATGCGGTGCTCAGGAATGGAGTTCACCCTTGGTTCGAGGCCCTTCCACAGTAGCTGGTTGAATTCGACTCTTCTTTCTTTTTCTTTTCCTTTGTCTCCAAACCTCAGGCCAGGACTGCAGCCCTGCAGTGCTAATTCAATCAGAGCCTTATTGGGTTATGAGCTGCCTGGACAGCGTCTGGAACAAGGGCACGCTGCTTTGAGATTAAATCCTCCCATGGAGACAGGGCTGTGTCTCTCCTGGCAGAATATGAGCTTTGGCCGTCTCTGCCTCGGATCCGATGGGCGTGGCCCACAGGGACAAGGAGAAGGAAGGGACACGGAGAAGGAAGGGACACAGGTGCAGGGTCTAGGCCCGCCTGCTCTCTGGGGCAGGACGCTGGCCTTGGGGCAAGGTAGCCTTGGAGTGGAATTCTTGCTGTCGTCCTGCAGGCGGGGTGACTGTGGGTGCTGTGTTTCCTGCCCAAGCTGTGGACCCCTCTGGGGAGCCAGGGCCACAGTGGAGGGCTGGGCGGTGGGTGGACTTGGAGGTTAGGGCAACATGTCTGGAACATACCCCATGCTCGAGCCGCAGGGGCCTCTCTGCTCCCATGCTCCAGCCAGGGCCCCGGTTCACATCCTTCAGAGCTGCTCAGCCCAGCAGTCTCCCTGGTGTGGTCCTCAAGCTGACGCAGATGACACAGCATATGAACACTCTGCCGGCTTTGGGAGTCACCACACTTCTCCTCTAGGGCAGGGGAGCTGCGGATGGGACCCAGGGCCCATGTGTGAGGCAGGTGCACTGCCATGGAGCCCGCCCGGCCCCGCTGCTACTTGGTTTCACTTTTTTTCACAGGGTAGAGAACATCAGCTGGGTGAGGGAAGGGCTCAGCGGCAGGTCACTGGGCACCCGGGGGCTGCACAGAGAGCCCTCTGCTGCCATCAGGCAGCACCTGTGGGTCCCCATCTCCTGGAGAAGCGTATGGAATGGAAAATCCAGCAGGGGATTAAAGGGGATGTGGGGACAAGGGTGCGGGATTAGGGAGTGGATGCATCCAGGGAGACCACAGTCATCCAGGGAGATGATGGTGGCTTACAATGGTTTCTGGAATGAGGAGTCATTGCTGGCTACATTTTTAAAGTATTTGCAGGCAGGCTAGGTTTGTTTTTGTTAAGGGTGGGTCTTGGTGCATAGTTCAGGCTGGTCTTGAACTCACCACGCAGCTCAGTTTGCTTTGAGCTCATGGTGATCCTCCTGCCTCAGCCTCGGGAGTTCTGGGATCACAGGTGTGCACCACCTCGCCCGGCAGATTAGATTTGAAATGTGGAGGACAGTCAAGGCTTGGATGGCGGAGCTTGTAGGAGGAAACTGCTGCTAAGCAGGATGGAGGGGATGACATGATCAGAGTTTCACTGGGAGGTCGGGGGTCCAGTTTTGGACAGGCTGAGTTAAATGTCTATTGGACAATGTTGTGGAAATGCTGTATTAGTACATTTTGCATTGCTATATCAAAATCCGAGTGGCTGGATAATCTGTAAAGAAAAGAGGTTTATGGAGCTCACGGTTCTGGAGTCTCTTGGGTATTGAGCTGGTGTTTTCTGGGCTCTGTGAAGTCCTTATGGCAAGGGGCACAATGGCGGGAATGTGGAAAAGAGGGAGAGGACCCATGCTGGACCGGAGCCTGAGGGCAGCGAGGAGGCGGAGACACACTCTGGCAGCCCAGCTGTTAATCTCTTCTGAGGGTGGTCCCCATGGTGACCTAGTTACTACCTCCCCCATGTCAACGTCACCGCACTGGGGATCCATGAGGCCCTGGGGACACATGCAACTCACAGCAGGTGCTGAGGGGCAGCTGGAAATCCATGGGAACTGAGGGAGAGAGGCCTGGGCTGAGGTGGAGGCAGGAGACGGACTGGGGTCATGGAAGCAAGAGCATGTGGAGAGGAGAACTGGACGGATCTGTGTCCTGAACCCCCAGAGTCACGGCGAAGACACGGCACCAGCACAGGGGAACTGGAGCAGCCAGAGGGAGTGTGGGATGAACTGTGCGTAGTGACACGGGTGTCACTGTTGACTCCGATGGGAGCACTGCTATGGACTGACATCCCCAGTTGTCCGAGTTCTTGTTATCCAGAGTGAATTTGGAGCAAGTCTTTTTGTTTGTTTTGTTTTTTTGAGACAAGGTCTCACTGTGTAGCCCAGGCTGACCTAGAACTCACAGTGATCCTCCTGTCTCAGCCTCCTAAGTACTGAGATTACATGTATGCTCCCATGCCTCACTGGAGCAAGTCTTTAAAGCAGTGATTAAGGTAAGATGAGGTCAGTGGCTGGCCCTCTGAAAGTAGCACTGGGATCTTTCTTTCTTTTTTTTTTTTTTTTTAGGTTTTTGGAGACAGGGTCTCGCTTTGTGGTTCAGGCTGGCCCTGAGCTCAGCCTCAAACTCACATCACAATCCTCCTGCCTCTGCCTCCCGAGTGCTGGGATTCCAGGCGTGAGCCACCACGCCCGGCACTGTGGTATGTGGTACTGGTTGCTGCTGGGTGTGAGTCTCCACACCCAGTACTGTTATGTGGTTTCCGGGGAATCGAACCGGGGTCCTTGTGCTTGCGAGACAGGTGCCAGAACCACTGAGCTAACTCCCCGGCCCAACACTGGGATCTTTCTAAGAAAGACTAGGACACAGGTAGGCACCAAGGGACAATTACAGGAGACACAGGGAGAAGGTAATGACAGCAAGATCAGGAGAGGCCCCGGGAGAAGCCAGCCCCGCCTGTGCTGGGATTTGTCCAGCCTCCTGAGTGCATAGGTGGAAGATGAGCTGGAAGATGAGCAAATACGCTTGTAGGTTCCTAGGTGGGTGGGGCCTAGTGCTGCCAGTCTGAGCACAGGGTCACGGGGCAGAGGGGGTGTCTGGAGGGGCTGGGAGGAGAGGAGGGAGAGCGACTCACTCTCCACTTTCACTACAAAGAACAAAGACCAGGAGCAGCGGCTGTCAGAGCAGGGAGGATCGAGAGGACTTTTCCTTTTCTTTAAAAGTATTTTCTCTTTTTAGACCAGAGAGATAAGTTTGTTTGGATGCTGCTGGGAGCCATCACCGTGGAGGGTTGAGTGCTGAGGGATCGGGAGAGAGAAGGGCGGGTGGCTGGGTGGGGCCCGGTGCTTGGGGCAGGTGCCACCAGTGTCACTGCACACATGCCGGTAGGACCCAAGTGGGGTTCCCTGACTATTGGGCACATATTGCTGCAGTATCTCTGCCTGTCATTGTCTCTGGGCTCTGTTACAGTTCTGCTCATTGTAGACAGCCAACAATGATGCAAATATTCTTGTCCCTCGAAATGCAAATGAGGTGTGTGCACAGGAAAGCGAGTTATCACACTCTGCGGATAGCCCGGGTTGTGTCCATCTGCAAGTTTGTATCGAATTTTTTTTTTTTTCCGAATTCTTTCTTCACAGTCTTGCTTCCTTTCTTCTTTAAACCCCTTGTGATCATCTCACTGGCTCCCCACCTGAGCATAGTGGCTGCAATAATGGGGAGTCTGGGAGCCCACAAATCCATACTGGATCAGAGATAAACAAGCTTTGGATATCTCTGAACTCCTTGGAACTGTTCTAACACTGCAGGCTGTGCACTCTGGTACCACGGCGGCAGAGTCTGTGGTCACCGAGTCAGTAAAGTGTCCTCAGCAGCCTGGGACTGTGACCAGGCCCAGTTCTGTCCCTTGGGGTGGACGCAGGAAAGGTTTTGTCTGCTGGCTGCCATTTTTGCAGGGGTTACTTTGTGGGGGGCCCTGTGGTGAGCAGATGCCCGCACCCAGTGGCCGCACAGAGGACAGGGCGGGGCCGAGGGACCCTGGCCTGATCCCTCCACCACTGCCCCTCTCTAAGGCTCTGGGAGACCATAGTGTCCTCCACCTTCCAGCCCACACTGGGGGGCACAGGCTGCAGGGAAGCCGGCTGTGCGGCATCTGAGGCCGCCTCCCCAGCTATACACTGTGGTTTGAAACAGCAGGAATGTTCTTGCCTCAGAAGTTGGAAACCCACGTTGTCAGCAGGGGCCGTGGTTCCAACTTTTGTTCCCCTCAAGGTGCGTGTTAAATTTCCTGCCATTGTGAGGGATGAAGGATTGGGGTCTCTAAGAGGGAGTGGCCATGAGGGTTCCGGTATCACAGGGCGGCTCCCTTTGCCTTCTGGCGAGAATTGCCAGATGCAGGCACTTGTGCCTCCTGGTCTTCGAGTGGGTGCATTTCCTCTTCTAAATGATCCAGTCTCAGGGACTCTGTGGCAGCACTAGACAGGAGGCAGCAGGGCTGCCCTCTGCCGAAGGCCTAAGCGGTCTCCTTTCTTGTCTTGTCCGGCTTCTGATGCTTGGTGGTGTCCTTGTTTTGTGGCTTGTAGATGTATTGCTCTAAGCTGTTTTTGTCTTCACATGGGTCCCTTGTGTGTGTGCGTGTGTGTGTGTGTGTGTGTGTGTGTGTGTATCTTCCCCTGATGCTGGGAATTAAACAGGGCCTCTGCACTGAGCTGTGTCCCCAGACTTTATTTTAATTTAATTTTGAGATAGCCTCATTAAATCAGTAAGGTGCCCAGGCTGGGATTCAGCTTACAAGCCTCCTGCCTCAGCCTCCCAGAGAGCTAACGTTGTAAGTGTGTACCACTGTGCCCAGCTTGTTCTCCTTTCAAAGACACGAGGCCCATCCTACTCCATTCAACCCTCTCTTACCTTGATTACCTCTGCTTCTGTTTCTAATTGGACTGTAGTCTGAGGTACTGGGTGGATCTGAATTTGCAGGGGGGCACTATACCATTTAACCCATTGCACAACCCCTCTGGGTGGCAGTTGGGCATCACCCACACTTCCAGAGCTCTGACTGGAGGTGCAGAGCATAGGGGAAGGAAGAGGAGTAGCTTGGGAGCCTCCAGGTACAGCTATCTGCCATCCTTGGCCGACTGCTCCCATCCTGCTGGGATCAGGGTTGGTCCACCCAAGAGTCTTTCCTCTTCTCAGAGAGTCCTGTGACTCTAGATGTGCCCCCAGAGTTGGGTGTGTTCAGAGGTGAGAGTGGAGTTGATCAGACTGTGAGGGTGTGTTGGAGGCGGTGGGGTGCCAAGGAGACGGGGAAGTGCCTTTGGAGGCGCTTTTGCTTCCTGGTTACCATGGGGTGAGCAGCTCTTTTCCACCAGGCCTTTCCCCCATGATGCCTCTGCCGCGGAACCAGCTGACTGTGAGCCAAAGTAAACACCTCCTCCTGCAAGCTGTGGGTGTCAGGGTTTGTGTTTCAGCAATGGAGAAGTGACTCATATGTACAGTGAGAAGTTTCTCCCTCAGAGTCACTGCCATCTGTCTCCTCCGACTATTCTGTGTCCAGGCCAGCAAGCCCACAGGGCTCAGGGGCCCCCAGTGGCATTTCAGAAGCAGCGTGTGACATTTATAGACATCTCCCAAATCTCAGGGGGCAGAAGCTCTGGTTTCTTACATAAAATTACCATATTGTTGCGAATATAAGTTGCAAACACAAGTCAGCCCCGTAAACACAAGTCTGGTATTATTAAAAACGACAATTTTCAGTGATGAGTCCATTTTTCTTTTTTTTTCTTTTCTTTTC
>PVIR01006050.1:29724-60720 GCA_004026965.1 Petromus typicus
CAGGGTCTCGCTTTGTGGTTCAGGCTGGCCCTGAGCTCAGCCTCAAACTCACATCACAATCCTCCTGCCTCTGCCTCCCGAGTGCTGGGATTCCAGGCGTGAGCCACCACGCCCGGCACTGTGGTATGTGGTACTGGTTGCTGCTGGGTGTGGGTCTCCACACCCAGTATTGTTATGTGGTTACCGGGGAATCGAACCCAGGTCCTTGCGCTTGCTAGACAGGCGCCGGAAACACTGAGCTAACTCCCCGGCCCTGAGTCCATTTTTCACTAAGCGAGGAATAAACATCCAAGAAAGAAAAACGCGGTGTGTCACCAATCAGCTAGAACTTCAAACACAGAGTGGAAGTGAAGCTAACCATGCACACATTCCACGCTAATCCCAGTCTCTGGGTGTGACTCAGCCCACAGGAAAGCCAGGGAAGTGGCAGTTGTTTGTCGGATGTCAGAGCGGCTTCCTGTGGGAAGCTGGGTGACTTGCCTGTCTGTATTCGTCAACACGGACATCTCTGCCCTGGAGCACTGGGGGGCCCTGGCCCTGCTGTGCAGAGATCTCTTCCTCTGAACTTAGGCTGTGTGAGCATATTACAGCGTTGAGGTGGCGACAGACCCCAGGGCCTGGACTCAAGGGCCCCACTGTGTTGCTTGAGTATCTGGATGAATCCTGCGCTTTCCAGATCCGTCTGAAGAGCCATGATTACGATTCCTACTTCAGTCTGGTCTTTAAGTAAACAACACATTTGTACCCTGAGAATTTGCCGAGTGCTAAGGATATAAATATAGTCATTTGTTTTAGGCTGTTGGAGAGAGAAAAAGGACACTTCGGGCGCTGAGAAGAGATGAATCATGCTCCTGAGGTGTACGGTTGGAGCGAGTAACGTGCGGGGTCAAACGTAATTTTAGGACAGAATTAGTATGATTCGTGATAGAGCTGTGGCACTTGGAAAACAATTTTTTTTCTTCATCAAGAATTATAGCTCTTTTTATTATGTCAGAGTTTTCCAAAAAGTTGAAAGTGGACGTTTGAAGTGGGAGGACTGGGAATTGCAGCGAGAGTCTGAAATCACCCTTCTCCTCCTTGAGCACGTTTTGGCTCCAAATGTCTAGGAAGTCAAGCGATGCCTCCTCGCGATACCTGAGGAAAATCTGGGGTTCAGGGAGACCCTCGGTTTCTGCGCTTCCCCTGCTGAGGAACAGAGTCCTTATTTCCACATTCCAACAAGTTCCTTTCAAGACTCTGGCCTTTAGCCTCCAGGAGTGAACTGACAGACTTCAGCCTGGACCAGTGGACTTAGAGGCAGAGTTGGAGGGAGGTTCCTGTGAAACAGCTCAGGGGCTTTTGAGCCCTATACACTGTTAGGGAGGTGGAGGATCGCTCAAAGCTCCTTACCTTGCTGGAGAAGCTGGTCCTGGGTGGTGAGGCTCTGAGTGGGGGCTGGGGGGTGTGAAGGGCCTTGGGGGCTCTAGGAAGGGCCTGGAAGTAGAAACAAGTCTCTCCAGCTGCTCAGGGGCCTCCAGGGAAGGGGCCCCGAGGTGCACGGATGCTCTGGAGCATCAAGAAGATTCTTACCCAGTTTCCCCATCTCTCCAATGGGCATCATGCTGAGCTGGCTGCCTTTCTGAGCAGGATCTGGGGGTAAATCGTAAAGGTGCTTTGGGGGCACTACAATCGATGGTGGTCTTGATGGCCAGTCATGAGGTGGGGGTTCCCCAGGCCCCCCAGGTTCCCAGGGTTTCTTCCCATCTCTTGTTCTGTTTTCTCTTTTTCCTGCCCATGAGATAGATACATTTTGGAGTCTGGGGTTGTATCTACTGACCAGGTCTATTTTGAAAGAGTAACCTGGTGAATTGGGATGACTGTCCCTTTTTTGGCTGGCATTTTTTGGAGGGGCAGTTTTGGAAGTCAATCATCAGGGATCTGCATAAATTCAACTTTGATTTGGCAAAAAAAAAATATACTAAAATCAAAGTCATTTTCAACCCCACACCAAACCCTTCCAAAATATAAACCCTTTTGCCCAGTTCTGCCTTCGTAGTGCCTTGCAGGGCCCTGTTCCCCAGGCGAGTTCTTGGGGACACCTCAGGTAAGTCCTCACTCTGAGGTGACTGGAGCAGGTGTGTTCTCGTACACGTCATCTATGGAATGGATTTAGCCCGTGGCCTGTTCTTTCCAGAGGATCTTTAGAATATGCTGCTCTGACTTTTTCTTCCAAGGGTGGATTTAGTTTCTTTCCTGTAGAGTTACCATCAATAAGAGCTTATTCTGCTAAGGTAATTTGTTCTGCTCTGGCCCACGTGAGACACTGCAAGGAAAGACATGAAATCTTCAATTTGGGAAAAGAAAGAGCATAAATTCCAAAGTGTGGTACCTGCCAGTGTGGGAAGGTCCCGGGGGGAGGCTTTGAAAGAATTCTATAAAGTTTTAATAGAGTGAGACCCAGGGTAGCAGAATTAAATGCAAGCTTGGGGATTGACTCTCTCCTTGATCACATAAAATGTGGGGAAATCTGCGCATCAACCCTGACAGGTCCTCAGGCCTCTGGGTAGAAGGCGATGATTTGGAGTTGCATGGTATATGTGCGTCCTGGTCTCATCGGGAGAGACAGAGCCATTTCCCGGATGTAAAAGCGTGATCGCTTTGTAGTTGCCTGACCTGGGCGGTGGCACTTGCAAAAATCTCCCAGGGTGAGGCAGAGTACCCTTGGCTGTGTCTTCCCTATAAGCACGGAGAAAAGTGCTTTTTCCTCTCTCCGCAGGTGGCGTCCCTGACGCTACTGCACATGGGTTTCTCGTGACCTCGTCTGTGATACTATCTCCCCTTCCACCTGCCTACTTGTTTTTTTGTCCAGTAACTGCAGATGAGACAAAGCTGGGGGTGGGGTGTTCAGGTGGCCCAGTGAGCCAGGGAAGCCACCATCTCTCAATGCCAAGGTGGCTTACAGCCATCTCCTTGCTCATAGTGACCCTTGTCGCTCCAAGGCTGGGCACTGGAAATGCCTTGTTTCATCACCTGACCCACCAGCTGGGTCAGAAGCCTGCTTTAAACAGACAGGGTCGTGGTCCTGGTGTTACGCTTAGGTCTGAGCACATTAATATCCTGATCAAAAGAGATGTGTTTGGGGGGTGCCCCCCAAAGAACCACCACGACGGAGCACAGATCTTCCACCTGGTCAACGACCTCACTTGTGACCGAAGTGCAGCAGCCCTGCAGCTCCTCCTACCTGGGCTCTGTATCTCCTGCACTGGACACATCACAATGCCTGGTCCAGGCTGTCCGGCTGCTCTGATGCTCTTTCCTCCTCGTTTTTCAAGGCCCACGGCACATGCTGCCTCACTACCCCCACCTGCTCTACCTCGTGCCCTCCAGCTCTGCACATCCTGTAGTGCAGTTTGCTTCCTGAAGCACCTGTGTGTGTGCCTGGCACCCAGTGCTTAGCATTAGCATTATGATTCCCGAGCAAGTGCCTGCACAGAACTCCCGGGGGCAGGTGCCAACTAACCTTCTGTAAGAGCATGTGCTTCAGAACTAGACATGGTGCCACATGCTGCTGAGGCAGAAAGATAACAAGGGCAAGCACAGTCCAAGCAGCTTAGCAACTCCCTGAGACCCTGCCTCAAAGTAAAAATATAAAAGGTTACAGATGTAACTTAGTATGAAGGTCCTGTGTTCACTGTCCAGTCTCTCTCCCTCTCTTTCTCTCTCCCCCCCAGAGCATAGACTTTGGAGTTCCACATACTTGTCTTCTTACCCTGTCTTCTTATAGCTGTGTGATTTTTTTTTTGAGACAGGGTCTCACTCTGTAATTCAGGCTGGCCTTGAGCTCATTATGTAGCCCAGGCCAGCCTCGAAATCAGCAGTACTCCTGCTTCTGCCTCCTAGGTGCTGGGATTACGGGCATGAGCCACCATGCCCGGGATTGTGGTATGTGGTTACTGGGAATAGAAACTGGGACCTTGTGCTTGCAAGACAGGTGCTGGAACCACTCAGCTAAATCCCCAGTCCCTGTAGCTATGTGAATTTTGAGAAGTTATTTAATCTCTCTGGGCTTCAATTTCCTAAAAACACAGAAATACATTACACCTGGTACTGAATGCTTTCTAACCATTCTCTTGATTATATACTATAGTTTAATTGCACCTTGTAAGATGGGGATAGTCATGGTACCTCTGGACTATCATTCAAGTAGAGCCATCATGTGACAATGCTCAGTTAATGTCATCGATGTCATTAATGTGACAGTGGCTCATGGCCTTGGGCCACAGAACAGGCTGTGGGTGAGCATTCTCCATGTAAGTGAGCACCTGAGGTCTAGGCACCTCAGGTGCTACTGGCTGTGCAGCTGACGGGATTGAAGCAGAGGAAGACCTCCTTGTAAGAGGGGTCTGAGCTAGCCAATGGGAAGGGAGTATATTAGACAAGGCCTACTGCTGCCTATTATTGATAAGTGTGATATTATTATAGTTCAATAGAATAGAATTCCTACAAAAACCTTTTCTTACAGTCATGGTGGAACACACCTGTATTCCCAGTACTTGGGAGGCTGAGGCAGGGGGATCGCCATGAGTTTGAGGTTAGCCTAAACTACATAGTGAGTTCCTGCCTCAAAATTGTTTTAAAGAAGTGCCTTTTCTACACTCACACAGAAGCTGGGATGGCAATGCTGACGGCCCGGTCCCGTCTCCAGGCACAGCTGACAGGGCCTGGGGCTCATTCCTCCGATTTCCTCACACCGTACCAAGAGCTCAGGAGGGAATGCCCTAGTTCTCACCCATCATAAATGCTCAAGTATTTGGTCACTGCCCAAGCTTTCTTCTAACCTGTCCCCTTGGGCCAGTCTCTGGACTCAAAGCCAGACCCCAGGAAAAAGTGGTCCCTGAGTTATTCCATCCACGCTCCTCATCTGCAAGCCTCCTGGGAAGCGTCACCAGCCATGGGAGTGGCCCAGGTCCATGCAGTGTGGACCCTGCTGTTGCTCACGATGCTGCTGTCCTGCAGTCATTGACCCAGAAGGCTCACAACCTCCACAGCGTCTTGTACAAACCAGCAGTCCAAAAATACTTGTGATTGTGTGAATGAATGGGTGACAAGAACACTGGCCTACATCCTGCTCTGTTCTCTTGCTTTCAAAGGGCTGTGAAGTTGGAACTTTCTGTTTCTGCTGAAGCACTAAAGAGCTGTGTCAGCCAAGTGCTGCCTTGTGACCCCAAGATATTGCTGGGTAACACCGTTCTGTCTGGTCTTTGTCCTTGATTCCTGGTAAGGAACTTCTAAAACCTTTCAAATTTCCAAAGAAAGAGGAGTATCTTTTTGGTTTATGAGCTCTGTGGGGACCACTGGAGATTGTGCAAAAAGATAGCCCAGGACAGTGGCAGACCACGTTAGAAGGAGCTACACTCTATTAGCCCAGCGGGACAGGAAAGGGCACAGTCACGTGGCCCTGATTAGCCACGTGAGCCGATTAGCCACGTCCAGATGAGGGACCTAACAAGCCTGTGTAAACTTCCAGTTGGTGGAGATTTGAGGAGTGTGACAGTCCTTCCACATTCAGGACCCTCCTGGACCTTGTGCTGTGGAAGCCCGTATGACACACAAATGGCCACTATCACACTAAATACTGAGAAGTCACAACCTTTCCCTCTCAATCAGGAACAAGACAACTACGTCTGCTAATACAACTTTTGTTCCCTGCATTTCCTGACACATCAGCTAGAGCAACTAGACAAGAGAAAGAAATACAAGGGATATGGACAGGGAAGGAAGAAGTTAAATTACCATTGTACTGGAGCCAGGGATTTAGCTCAGTGACACTGCACGTGCCTTGCAAGTGCGAGGTCCTGAGTTGATCCTTGGTACAACAAAACAAAACAAAACAAAACAAAAACAAACAAAAAAAGTTATGTATTGAAGACATGATCCTTTACATAGAAGACCCTAAGCACTCCACTAAAAGTCTCCTAGAACTAATAACCAAATTTAATAGTGTAGCAGGATACAAAAACACTCAGAACTCTTTTTAGCTAGTATTTTAGCTGACTTTTATAATAATACTATAATTGTCAGTATAGCATTTTTCTGATTTCTGTAATTCTAGTGAACTATTAAACTGGAGGGGCTTGTAGGAACCCCAAATTTGTGGCTCATCAACCAGAAGTATGGATAAGCCAGGGATCTCCAAGTACTGGTGGGGTCTGAAGTCGGGCAGCCCTGGGGAGTCCTTAACTTACGGGGTCTGAGATAACAACCAATAGCCAGGGCCGGAGTTGAATTTCTGGATACTTTCTCGGTGCTCACTTGCCATCCAACAGGGAAGATATTCCCATGTGTGTTCGTAAAAGGAATTAGATGCTGCTAGGGCCTTTCCTGCTCCTGGAATCTGGTATGGCCAATCCCCGCACTGGGGACAACCAGTCCTCCTGGAAAGCCCTTTTCATGCCCAGGTGACTCTTCTGTCACCGCAGATGGCAGCTCCAGAACCAGAGAGCTGACCAGGGATGCAAAGACTGTGTCTCCAGGCACGTGCACCAGAGTGACTTCTTCCGGACAGCAGGGGAGTGGGAGGAGCTTCGGAGTTCTCTGTGGTGTCTCGGGGGTCACGGGATGAGCCCCTCGCTCAGGCACAGGCCGCGGTTGTCACCACTCTCACATCTGGTGGGGTTTCAGGCAGGAAGTATTTGTAGAGCTGCTGCTAGTAACTGTGTGACTCCCTTCGGCAGCTGCTGAGGTCTCGACTCTCGCAGAGACTGGAGACTTAATCACCCACAGCACCAACAAAGACCTCCTCTTTTTAGGGGACTAAAGAAAAAATGGCATCCAGACATCATGTCTCAGTGGTGCTCTGTCTATGTGGCATTTGAAACACCTCTGCCCATGTGCATCAGGCTCCTATGAGGACTATGATCACCCAAAAGAAAAAGGCAAAACCCACAACCAGAACAACAAAGGCACAGGGCGGGGGAGGCTGGAAGTGGGGGAGAGAAAGTGGATTTCTCTGTTCCTTTCATCAGCGTGGCGGAGAGCAGTGGGGGCGGGAGAGGAGAGGACCAGAAGTGTTTCTGGAGTGTTCTGTACTGCGAGGGCTTGCTCACTCTCAGAGAGGGAATTGCTTGGTTGAAGTCATGAATCTAAATCCATTTTAATATCTTCACCACGCTCTGATTTCACTGCTGCCTGAAATAAAGCCCGAGTCCCTCTGCTGCCCCCACACCCACTCCTCCAGTTCCGGTTTATTTTCCCTGTGATGCCTTCCCAGGCCTGGAAGCAATGAGCAGGAAAGGATCTGAGTGGTTTGTTTGTTTGTTTTCTTTGCGTGCGGGGATGACTGAAGCCAGCTATACCTTCACCCCTTTTTTATTTTGAGACAGAGTCTCCCTGAATTGCTAAGTTGCTCAGACTGGACTCTAACTCGAGATCCTCCTGGCTCAGCCTCCGGAGTGGTGGGAGCACAGCCATGTGTCACCAGGCCAGGCCAGACCTGGCATGTTGGGAGTATACATTAGGGTCTAATAGACATTTGCTTCGTGTACAAGGAAATCTAACTGGCCCCTGCCTCTGGCCTCATCCTTTCACACGCCTGCTTAGCTCATCACGTGAAAGGCATCGTTCCAGTAAACAGTGAGGGCCGAGGGTGTTAACTTGTTCCTCTCTTTTTACATCCCCCACAGGAACCCCTCACTCTGAGCAGACCCCGAGCTCTCTCATTCCGAGCTGGCCAGCCCGTCAGCCCCCACGGGCAGGAATCTCTGCAGTACCCGGCCTGGCACACTTGTGCCCTCTTCCATGCCCTGCGTTCCATGCCCTTCTGCATATACATTCCCTCCCTACCTCTGCTCCGATCGTGCCATACTGATAGGTGTCCTAGGGAAGGAATCCATGACCCCACACCCACTGGGCCGGTTCTTTCGGCAAGCAAGCTTCTCTTTGTAAACGAACTCCCATGTAGATAATGTGCCACAATACATTCTTTTTGTTATTACTTGAATGGAACTGCAGCCAGTTGAAAAAAAAGTCTGCTTCTCATTGAGTGGAAAAAAAATATCCAATAACAGAGAGCACAGCCATCTGAACATCCGGATCCTTTTACCACAAATGGCTTAAATGCCCAGACGCGCCACCGTTCTCTGGCTAAATGGACTTGGCTCCGGGGCCAAATGAAACACTAGGCGGTGGCAGGGGACACGGCTCTCACCGTCTTCCTGGAAGTGTGGTCACCGATGAGATGGGTTTTAGGCTGAGAGTGCAGTGGTGTGAGCTGCTCGCCAGGGCAGGGTCGAGAGGCCCCTGGGCAGAGCTCAGAGGACAGGCATCTCGCAGAGGCTAGTCAGACAGTGGCAGGGAGGCAGGGAGAGGCCAGGAGGAAAATGCCACAGCCCAGCTGCGGAAGGAATATGGTGAGGAGGGCAGATCAGCCTGCTGCTACCAGAGTCCCTGTCACCACTACCTGCCTCCAAAGATGGGGCGAGTGCCGCTTGTAGGGAGCAGATCCACGGGCCCTGTCTGCTTCCCCAGGGCTTCGAGAGGACAGTACGGTCTCCAACCCTGGGTGTCTGCATCCAGTGACAGGCAGGTAGGCCATCTGTAGGCCACGCACACACGGCTCGGTTCCCTGGTCTCACTGTCTGAAAGCACCGATTAACCTTAGACTCCAGCCATCTGCACATATTTTGCATGAAATATGGCTTTTCATTAAATTAACAAGAAAGATAATGATAATCACAGGTTGCTGATGTTAGCACAGTCCAATGAAAGCTGCAATAGGCTGGTCACAAAGACTCAGAGAAGAATAACCGTGTGCAGGAGGAGTGGGGACTCCAGGAGTCAGAACCGCCAGCCGCTGTCCCGCCTCACCTCACTTGCGTCCTGCGCCCACGACTCAGCAGAGAGCCGTGTGGGTGTGTCCTTGCTGCTGCAGCCGGCAGAGGCCTTGACTGTCAGTCACTTCCGGTCTCTGAGCAGTGGCAACATAGATGACCTTCCCAGGTAGGAGAGAGAAGTCCCATCCACACGTGGTTTCCCACCACATTCATCAGAGGTGACACCGGTTACAAACTTTTTGGAGAAGCACAAAGTCAGCTTGCAGGCCACCTTCTGCTTACTTTTTTTAGAAAAGAGAGAAACCCATCTTTCCTTTAGAAAGGGCTGACTGTTTCCGGCAGAAGTCCTTCCCGGGCTTCTCCCCTCATAGCCCCCTTCTCTGTGGGGCACCCAGAAGCCAACGGTGCTCCCCGGCTGCCCAGGGCCTTCCCGGAAGTCCCTCAGGCTCTTGGCCAGGAGCCTCTTTCTTTCCCCCAACAGCATCCCGAATGGAATCGTGCACTTCTCAAGCTGTGCTCTCTTGTTGTCTAACCCCTCGTCTATGCTCAGCTGTTAAAGATTGATGGTTAGGAGAAGTTTGGGTGGGAGCTGAGATGGGTCAGGGGAACGTGATAAACAAACGGGCGGTGGGGGGTGGAGAACATAGTGGGGAGTCAGCCCCAGAATCTTGCAGCTAGCATCTCACAGTGGCCTGACCTGGCAGCAGGACTGTCTCCTGGCCACAGCACATGCCCGGGGGCGGGGATGGGGCAGAAACTTGCCGAGTTCTCATTTGCAAATGGCCCCGAGGGGGCTGGCAGTAGGGATCCTCTCAGAACTGCTTCCTGAGGGCAGCCCCAGTGAACAAATGAGGGGACAAATGGAGTCCATGTCCTCCTAGCTGGGAATTTTACAGTGACCTTGTTAATTCTCTTATCTCTTGGTCCACAAGTCATGCCTTTTATTGATAAGAAGAGGGAGGCTCAAGAGGATACAGGTTGTGCTTCCTGGAGCCAAGCTCTCATCTCTGCAGGAAGCCATTTTCCAAGGTGGACTGAATCAGGTTTGACAGGAAAAGGAGGTCTGAATCAGTGTGAGACATACTGGCTCTTGCACCGGGAGGGTTCAGAGATCAGATGGATTTCAGGGTTGATTCACAACTTGACAAAGTTATCAAGTGCCTTGTTTTCCTCCAGTTTCTGCCTTTCAAGATGGCAGCTCTGGCAAAAAGGCCTCCAGAGTTCCACCCCTCACAACTGCTGCCATATCACCCCTTGAGGTGAGTTCACACAAATAAGGAAAGTGGTCCACTCGCCCAGGACATTCTCAGAAAATTTTCCCTATATATCACTGAACATACGAGTATTCCCAAGGCCATACTGTGGGCTGGGCTCCCATGAGAGTCACTGTGGCAGGGTACTCGGGCTGCCCAGGTGGCCAGAACTCACCCTGCGGGCAGGCAGGCTGGCTGCTGGAGCCAGGTGCTTCATGGGAATGTGAGTGCTGCGCCGGCAGGCAGCCCCTGGGCTCCTGCAGAGATGCTGGTGGCATATTCTCCACATCCTGAGGATTGAACAAGCAGTTTCCCATATTCACAGCAGCAGTAGAGACCCTGATTGGATGCACGGATGGTTTCCGGCCTCTTGAGAGGAGAAGTACCACCTGAAGAGGCTCTCAGAGGACCCAGTGTCCTCCGTATTTCTTGGAGAACACGGTGCACAGTCCCGCCGACCAAGCACAAGCCAGAAGTGGAATGCCTGGCAGGGTCTGTGATGGATTAATTCAGGCTCAGGGGCCTTTGGCAGGTGGGAAGTGGGCAGCTATCCCTGGCCAAGCAGAGATGCCCGCAGGACACCTCACCCAGATGGGCAGACACAGGCATCAAGGCCTCAGAATTCAGCCAGAGTCTTTGACAAGGTGCCCAACTTGGCGTTCAGCCTCCTCCCACCCGTGAGGTGGATCAATTCCACTTTCATCAGCTGCAGACAAAGAGGCGACTCTTAGTTAATTTGGAGCCCGAGGCTGTTCTGTGCATTGTTTTAGTTACCATCTGGAACCAGCTCAAGTTCACCCGGTCTGGGCTTGGGGAGCACCCATGGGTGGCTCTTGATTACAGTGCTCCCTTATTTAGGAGCCATTTTCTGAGTGCAGCCAGGCTGCCAGGTCCTGTGCGGGGTGCAGGAACATGGAGTAAGGGAGGGAGGGAACGTGAGTCCTGGCACACCTGCCATCTGCCGGGGGAGGGCTCAGGCTAGAAGCACTGATTGTGCAAGTGGGCACTGCATCCTGGACGAGTCTAGAATGCTTTGGAAATGGAAATACAGCAGGAGGGCATACAGTGAAGAGTAATGGGGGACGTGTGGTCGGAGGTGAGGCTATTGGGTAAACTGAGGCTATTGCAGGGTAGAAAATGCAGAGCCATGCCCTGCAGGCAGAGGGGTTCATGAGACCAAATGCACCTGGCAGGACTGGAAGGTAAGACATCAATAAGTAGGTGATACAGTGAGAGATAAAGAACGGCAGGGAGGGGGCGAGAATCCAGGTTATCCTCGCCTGGGTGGGAAGTCCCCTTACAGGAGCCAGCACAGGGGACAGGCTCGGGGGTGGGGAGGGAAGCTCAGCATCCATGTGCCCATGGGGCATCTACAGGGTGTCCACAGGCAGCTGGAGCAAAGGCCGGGCAGAGACAAAGGGCAGAGATGGGGCGCAGGATTGGCACCACTGCCGTTTTAATTTGGCACACTCTCTCCAGGCAGTGTTCTCATAAGTGGCAGCACAGAGAGCTGTGGCAGTCCCAGCTACACGGCTTGTCACCTACCTGAGCCTCGCTTTTGGATCTGTGACACAGGGTGGGAGCCCGTCAACTCCCTAGGCTGTCTCAACATCATGACTGTTGATGACGCGTGAGCTGGACCTCGTGGAGCCACTGTTAAGATGCTCCGGATGCACATGACTGCATGCCGAGAAGGATCTGTTTTTCCCATGTCCTCACCTCTGTAATATAAGGTGTGGGTAAAAAGTGTAGGGAAGGCTTACACTAAAATGTACTGCAGTGTTGGGCTGGGGATTTAGCTCAGTGGTTCCGGTGTCTGTCTTGTAAGTGCAAGGACCTGGGTTCGATCCTCGGTAACCACATACAATACTGGACGTGGCAGCAATCAGTACCACATAGCACAGTGCCGGGTGTGGTGGCTCACACCTGTAATCCCAGCACTTGGGAGGCAGAGGCAGGAGGGTTGCTGTGATGTGAGTTGGAGGCTGAGCTCAGGGCCAGCCTGAACTACAAAGCGAGACCCTGTCTCAAAAAAAAAAAAAATGTACTGCAGTGAAAGACACACTGCCTTTCATCCTGTGAGTACTTTTGTATACACTTATTGTGTCACTTTTGCCACTTTGTGAAGCAGTTCTGGAAGTCTTTCTTATGTCGTTTGTGGTGCTACTATGGCTGCCTCCATGTTTTGAGTCCATTCTATTTTATTTTTTTAGTTTTTTTGAGACAAGGTCTTGCTTTGTAGTCAGGCTGGCCCTGAACTCACTATGTAGCCCAGGCAAGCCTTGAACTCACATCAATCCTCCTGCCTCTGCCTCCCAAGTGCTGGGATTACAGGCGCGAGCTACCACGCCCGGCATTGTGATATGTGGTACCAGACATTGAACGTGGAACCTTGAGCTTGCCAGGCAGATGCTGTAACCATTGAGCTAAATCCCCAGTCCCTGAATCCATTCTAAATATTTCCCTTTCACGGTCATTTTGACTTTGGGGAGGAGCCAGAAGTTGCCTGGTGCCAAATCTGGTGAATCAGGTGGTTGAGGACACAGCATCATGTTTTTAATAGATATTATCATGGCGACTTGAATTGATTTGGGACAGCAAGGCAGCCACAACAATGCAACTAAAGACCTCACAAAAAGGACTTCAGAACTTCAGAAAGTGGAAAGAACGATGGACGAGTGTGTTGAAAGTGAGGGAGGATGACGGTGATGTGGCTTGTGCTATAATTAAGCATCCTGTCACTTCTGGTCACAGGTCATAGAGCTGGCTGGGCAGCCTCTCCACGGTGCACACAGAGACACATCGGGGTCTCCTGTGGCCTTCTTTCTCCCTGCTGTCGTGCTCTGGAAGCAGAACCCCAGACTCCAGGTCGGGCAGTTCCCGCAGCACCGCTGGTTGGCAGAGCCTTGTTCCTGAAGGAGGGTTTGGAGACGTTCCCAGGCCTGTAGACATGCTGCCCCGGGCACCAACACCCTGGGTGTCTCAGAGCTCAGCCAGCAACAGCTGCCTGGTCCTTGTGGAGGTCACACCCCTCTCGGACACTTGGATGTTGCCCGTGTCCTGGGTCATGTTCTGTTCTCCACAGTGAGATGCCCCCTTGCGGTTCAGGAGAACGGCTGAGCCAGATCGACTCTGAAGAGCTGTGATTTCAGTGGACACAAGGAGCCGAATGATGGAGGCCCAGCCTCCTCTTGGGGCTGACAGAACTCAGGCAGAGGCACCTCAGGTCCTGGGGCTCCTCCTGCATGTTTCTGGTGACCTTAAAAAGTTAGGATCTATCTAGTTCCAGCCTCAGGCATACCTGTCCCCAAAGATCATCTGAAATCCAAGGGCTGAACTGGGACCATCTGGTAGAACAAGAAGAATGATTACAATGAAGATTCAGTTACGCAGAGTTTGCTCCTATCAGTTTGATTTCATGCAATTTCTCTGGCAGCTCATCAGCACAATAGGAGGGAGTTGTGCGTATGATTTAATAACACCAACAAAAGAACAGAAACACACTGGAGGATCTACAAGACACTGGAGAGTATGAAGTCCACAGAATATTTGCAGTTTCTTCACTTTAGCAGCATAATTAACTTCCTGCAGGGGACCTGACATTATGCTAGTTGCTCTGGGAGCACCTCTGATTGAGTCCCCAAAAGATATGTGTTGGAAACTTAATCCCCAGTGTAGTGGTATAGGCAGGTGGGGCCTAGTGGGAGGTGTTTAGGTGAGGAGGGCTCCCTGAACATAAGTGGGTTAATGCTAGTTATCAGAAGAACTGAGGCTGCAAAATCTGCTCTTATGTCACAGCAAGAAGGACCGGCACCTTGATCTTGGATTTCATAGCTTCTGGAACCACGAGCCAATAAATTTCGATATGCTATAAATTACTGTTGGGTATTCTGTGTCAGTGGAAATGGATTAAGAAAGGGTCTAAGCATGACAAGTGCCTATTAAATGTTTCTTTGGTAGCTTGCCAGGTGGGTGGATGGATGGGTGGGTGGATGGATGGATGGATGGATGGGTGGGTGGGTGGGTAGGTGGATGGATGGATGGGTGGGTGGGTGGGTGGATGGATGGGTAGGTGGATGGATGGATGGGTGGGTGGGTGGATGGGAAGGAGAATAGACTGATGAGTAAAGAGCAAAATGCTCTGTCTTCAAATTACAGTGATTCCTCGTGTCTCCTTGGGTGTTGTGATGGACAGAACATTACTCATCTTGTCTGGTCCTCAGCACAGGTCCTGTGGTGGAGTCAATTAGAGATTGCAAACATCTGCCTCCGGGCACCTGGGTTAGGCTTGAGGATTTCCTAGTTTCCCTAAGAACAGCTTTGTTTTTGGGTATTTTAGTTCAGTTCTCTTGGCAGAAACAATACTAGTATCTGGAGGAAAATTTCATCCCGGACAGACTTTGCACCTCAGATAATAATGCAGAAACTTCCATATCACTGAAAGTGTTAGACTGAGCCTTAGGTGGAAAAGTGAGCTGCTCTCTACTTCTAGAAGATTTCTATCAACCTAGAGAATATCCAAGGCATTGCAATGGGGGAGCAAGTTCCAGGTAATGTGGTGCAGATTATGTATTGTTTATTCGAGGAAATAATGCATCCAGAGACAGATATTTCTTCGGATACTTGCTGAGACAGGCTACAAACATCAGAGTGGAAATCCAGGTCAACTAATTAACTCTGGTTCCCATGACAACCAATGAAGTGAGCCCCACCTGCCCCCAGAGACAGAAGCATCCTACAAGTGGCCTGGGAGACAGGAGAGGCAGGTGTCAGGGAGCAGTATGGAGGACTGCCACGGCCACACTCCAACTGCATTCCTTCAACCAGGATCCTGACTCTGGGGAAACTGAGGCCAGGAAATTCCCAGAGGAGCCTGCTGGGGCATTCCCGCTCACACACAGGCCAGAAGAGGCTGGGTATTCAGGGCAGGGAGGTCACACCCTCGGCCACAGGCCACCAGTGGACCATGGCTGAGGCTTCCGAGTGTCATTTTCTAATTGTGATGTTTAGAGATCAGGCGGGTTTCAGGAACGTTATACCTCCTGGATCCTGGTTCCAGAGGATCCACTAATGGACTAGGGTGGGTGGAAACAGGGGTCTTAGCTCCTGTTTAAATTCACATATATTTTTAGGTTAATTTGAGAGATGGAAAAACAGAAGAAAAAATATGTGTGCATTGGGGGGACCCTTTGCTCCACAGGAAGTAGCCTGTTCTTTGAGACATTTCTGGCTCACCTTCAAAATTCTTGGTTAATTGACATTATTTTCTCCCTGGAGGCTGCCGTCCCTGTGTCATTAAGACACAGCACGCTCAGCCTCAGTCCTTTTCTGTCGGGCCAGACACCGTGGCGATTATAATAGCAAACAGCTGTATAAGGAACTTGCTTTGTAGCCTCCACTAAATGAGCGGGGAGTCTTGTGACCAGACAGACACTCCTTTATCGGCCCTGGGACACTCTCAGACGTCTGTCTGCACAGAGCAAAAGATGCCGGATATCCATTTCTCTCCAGCTTCCTCCCCGTCCTCAGTGTTAGGGCCACAGTCCACTCTTGGTGGAAACGAAGCCCCGCCCTGACGAAGCCAGCGGAGCCCGGAAGATCCGTCTGAAAGCGGTGGTGAGAGGAGCTCTTTTTTCTGATTTTATATTGGGCAAACAGTTTTTACCAAATCCAATCTCAGCTTAATGTGGTCATGCATACACATAATTCCCGCACTCCCGGAGACAGGCAGGAGGACAGACCCTGCCTCAAAATTAGAAGGGGATGGGAACGTAGCTCAGTGTGAAGGCCTTGAGTTCAACCCCCAGTACGGACAGACAACAACACAAAGAAAAAGTTCCACTGTCACGTGACAGTAAGTTTCCGAGTGTTTCCCCCAATAATTGCACAGGAGGACAAGAAACTTTCAAACAAGGAGGAGGAACTGTCCTGGGCCGGAGGTCAGGGTCACGGAACCTGGGGAGGAAACTTAACAGGGCTCGGTCAGCGGCCAGCACAGCCTCGACAGTGCCCTCAGCCAGTGGCCAGAACGTGGATCCAAAGAGGCCCAGCAACCCTCTCTGCTCCAGAAGGGACCTCTGTGATCGCCAACGGCCCTCCACCACGGCCTGTGCCTCTCAAGTGATGGTACTGCTGGCCCCTCCACTCACAGACTCCCCCGTGTGGTGGTGGAGGGGGCTCAGTCTGAAAGTCACAGCATTGCTCCCGTCCTCCAGTAGGGGACATATAGCGGACAAGCTGATTCAGAATAAAATTGGGTCTCAGCATCCCTGCTCATGGCTCATGGTAGGTTGGGGCAGATCCTTTCACTGTGGTGAGCCTCAGTTTTCTCATCCATAAAATGGGCACAACAGTGACACCCAAGTCAAGGGTGTGAAAGCTGTAAGACGGGCCTCATACTGTCAGTATTGTTACTCTCTGCTGCTGCTGTGGCAAAGGCACCTTTGGAAAAGAGAAAGGAAGGAGAGTCCAGGGGGAACGTGGCATTCTTCTAATCCACCCAGTACTGATCATTAGAGGCCTCAGATCCCAGAGGCCAGTCATTCTCTCACATCTCCCCTGACCTGAACTAAGATTCTTCTCCTTTTCTGAAAGTTTAAGGCTGAATGGAAAGGTGCCTCTGCTCCCTCGGGGTTCGCTCGCTCACTATGCTCATCACGTAAGAGCACAGTTAATTGTGCAAATGTCCTTGCCCTGCTCACAGTCACAGGCTGCGAGCGACTCGGCGGCAGAGACCAGAGCTCTCTGGCCTCATCTGCTCAGCTCATGAGCAGCCACAGGGCAGCCCCCTGGCTGCCACCCCAGCAAGGGCCCCAGGGCCCCAGGGCTGTTTCTCATTCTGGTCTGATTTCCAAGCGCCGTGAGGTTCCCTGGCTCCTGAAAGGCTGTTCACATGCTCCAGCAGATCGTGCTGAGCACCAGGAGCTTCCGGAACAAGGGAAGGCCCCACAGCGTTGAGGTCCCCTGTCATGTGTGTCTCAGAGATGGGTGGGCATGTGCTTCTCCCGTATTGAATATGTAGCAAAAATGAGTAATAGCGGAGCGAACAGTCGGCAGAGATTCAAGGGCTCACTTCTGAATGGTGCTTGAGTGACTGGCACAAAGCCTGCTGCAGACAAAGCTGTGTGAAAGACACGAGGAGCACAATGGCCTCCTCGCGTGGCATGTTGATCACGTGGGGCAGTAGGTGGGGAGCAGAGTCGCAGGGGGCACAGGAAGGTGTGGGCGGCTGGTCTGAGCAGTCCCTGGGGAGGGCAGGGGCTGTGGTTCCGAGTGAGAGCGCCTTGTCAGTGGTCTCTGTGACATCTGCGGACGGCGCCCATTAATTCACACTCGGCGTGACTCACGGCCTTGAGTTCGCTATTGTGGGCCCGCGGGAGGCCCGCGGGAAGCCGGTGGGAGGCAGTGGGGAAGGAACGTTCTGTGCTGGCCTTGACGAGAAGTGCTTGTCTGGCAGCGTGGTGGCAAGGACGATGCAGGGGAGACGTCCTTGAAAATCCTCAGGCTGTCTGGCTGAGTGGCAAAGTCACCGGCGGCGACTGACAGTTGGAAGAGCAGGGCAGGAGTGAAAGAAAGTACTCACTCATTCCCCAGTCATGTGCTGACTTCTCCCTGTGAAAAGCACTGTTCTGGACACTGCAAGGAACTCACTCTCAGCGGGCCACGCCAGCGAAAGGTTGTGCTACCCGTCAGTTCGGCCAAAGCACCTGAAGCCAGTATTCGGTGCCTCGTACGTGTGCCGGGTGACCACTGCGCAGACGCACCCTCAGGAAGGATTTTCTCATGGACGAGCTGCAGGAGCCTTCATGAGGCGTCAGGAGAGAGCAGGGCAGAAAGGAAAGAGCCTCACCTTGGAGGGTTGATAAGAGACTGGAGACCTCTGCATCCGAGTAGAGTAGGCAAAGTCACCTTAAAGAGAGGCTTCCGTCAGCAGGACTGTAATTGGATTTAATGTATAACTTACATAAAGAAGGATGGTGTGGAGATGAAAGGAAATCACTGGGGGGCCCCTCCCCCACGCGCCCTGGCCCAGGAGACAGGTTCGCTGCTTTGATCCCAAAGTCAGGAACGCCCACGGCACAGAGGCGCTTCCCAGGCCGACTGGGGGTGCAGGCTGTGTTGTCTGCACATAACTCCTCCTTCCTTCTCTGCTCTGGCTGTGGCTTCCCTAAGAGCCAGTGTGTCCTCCATTCCACAGTCTTGTCCCTGGTTTGCTGTACTCCATGGGAGGTCAGTGGGTGTGACAAGAGCAGGACCGTTAAACATGTATGTTTCGTCTCAGCCACGTCAGCTTGCAAAGGGAAGTCCGACTGTATCAAGAATCTCCAGAAACAAGCCCATTTGTTTGTCAGCCGCATTTCCTGACTGCCTGCTTGGGCGGGGCTGGCGCTGGGAAACAGTGACACACAGGACAGACTGGCCTGGACCCGGAGCTGACCCCGTGGTGGGCACACCTGGGCCTGCCTGGCAGGGCTGCACCGCCTCCAGGCAAGTGTTCCAGGCTCCTTTCCCTGTCCTCCTTCTGTGGCCAGCGGTTGGGTGTGGACTTGGGTTCCATGAAATGACAGCTTGGATTCTTCTGCCGAGAGTGTGCTTTCTGCATGACAAGGGCAAGAGAGTACGGTGTGTGCCCCACCGTCCCACGGCCATTGCCCAAGCCTATGCAGCGGAGTCTGCACCCTCCAGACAGCCCAGTGGAAACTCTGTCTCCTCTGAGGGACCCTCGGTGAGTGGTGTGTCAGGGCTGGCTCTTCACAAATTTCTGCACGTATGACGGCCTGCAGCAGACACCCAAGGAACAAGATGGTGATCACCTGACACGAGCCGGTTCCCCACATGGTCTTCAGCAGTCCTGCGGACGCCAGGTGCTCTACGCATCCTGCCTGAACTGCTTAGGGTGTAGCCCCTTCCGGTGCAGAATGTCACAGAGTCACTGCAGGCGGACTTGGTACCAATATGCCATAGCCTGGCAGCTTTTCAATAGTGTGAAACCCAAGACTAACGACCAGCGCCTGACTGGTCTTTTCCTAATTGAAGTCTGTTTTACACAGTGTCACCCTTTTAGACTATGGATGTGAGTTTTAAGCAAGGGATAGGGTCGTCCAGCCATGTGCGATGCCCAAAGTTCCCTTGTGCACTCCCAATAGCCCTAGTACCCACCTTCCACCTCTGCCATCCCCGATCTGTTTTTGGTGCCTAGAATCCTACCCTTTTCAGACTGTCATTTAAATGGGATCATACAGCACTTGGGGCCTGGCTTCTTTCAATTAATAATCCATTTGAGGTCTACTTTTCTCATACATTTCTAGCGCTCATTCCTTTTTACTGCTGAGCAGTATTCCATGGTCTGCAGGGACCGCAGTGTATCTTTCCCTTCCCAGTTGAAGCCATCTGGGAAGCTTCCAACATATTTTTGTGATTATGAGTAAAGCAGCATCATTATTCATGCTCAAGTTTTCTGAAAACATAAGTTTTCATTTCTCTCGGGTCAGTACTTAGGAGTGGGATGTGCTGGTCCTATGGTGAGTATGTGTTAGATTTTAGAAGAAATTGTTGCTAGTCATGGTGGCACATGTCTGTGACCCCAGCATTTGGGAGCTTGAGGCAAGAGGACTATGGTAAATTCAAGAATTAAAGGCCAGTTTGAACTACATAGTGAGACCTGTCTCAAAATATATGCATACACACACATACATATATATATATAAATATAAATATATCTATTTCAAAAATGTTTTCCCAAGAGCTGGCTTTCCTTGGAATTCCTACATCATGTTCTTCTGTCTGAAGGATTTTTTGTAACATGTCTTGTATTACAGATCTACAGATCATGAATTCTTTCCACTTTTGTTTGTCTGGAAAAGTCTTTATTTCATGTTTTTTTAAATGATAGAATTCTGGGATGACAGTATTTTCTTTTAATAGTTTAAAGATGTCACTCTCTTGTGGTATGCATGCTCTCTGATGAAAAGTCTTTTACTGCCATTGTATTTGTGCCTCTGTATGCAATGAGCCTCAGTTCCTCCGGCTGCCATCAAGATATTCTGTTTAATTGGTCTTTAGTGGTTTGAATAGGCCGTGTCAGAATTTTTGATTTGTTAGTATACTGATGGAGAGCGATGTATTCTAGTTTAGGCCTCTGATCTTTTTGGATCCATAATTCAATGTTAATTTATTTTTAGAAAATTATTATTCATCATCTCCACACTGTTTTTTCTGCTTCAGTTTTCTCTTTTCACCTTCTGGGATTCCAGTTGCCTCTATGCTCGACCACGGGTATTGTCTCACACAATCTAGCTTTGGAGAATCCATGCTAAATTTATTTTTCACTCTTCATTTGGATAATTTCTATAAACCTCCTTAAAACTCCCATGTTCTTTGTAAGCAGTGTTGAGTATTCTGATAATTCTGTGGAAGTCATTCTTTCTCTCTGTTATTATGTTTTAAATTTTTCTAACATCTACAGTTAACTCTTTCTTACAGACTCTGCCTCTTTGCTAAAGTATATTTTCCATTCTTGAATGTTATACACTCTTTCCACCTGGCCCTTTAACATACTTGTCTGAGTTACTTTCAGGTCTCTGTCTCAGAGATCGAAGATCTCAGTCACTTCTGAGCCTCGTCTCTCTCTCTCTCTCTCTCTCTCTTCTAATCTCCATTCTGGTCAGTGAACTCAGGGTCTCACACTGAGTTACATCCCTAGCCTCCCTCTCTCTTTTAAGACAAAGTCTAAGTTGCTAAGTTTCCCAGGCCTGGATTAAACTTGCAGTCCTCCTGCTTCAGCATCCCAGAATGCTGGGGTTATTGATTTAACTATCGGTAGTGAGGGGTTTGTGCGTGCTTTTTTAACGTGTCTTGTTATTTTTGATTGAATGCCAGATGTGACATAAAGAACAGTAGAGACCAAGATAAATATTTATAATGGCAAACCTTTCGTTTTACTGAGCTAATAGTTTAAGGTTTGAGTCAATCTATTAGCCATGATTCTGGGTTTGGGATTTTTTGTTCTATTTACCATCAATGAACTACTAGCTTCAATCTTTTCCGGAGGCATCCTGGACATGGGGTGGTATCTGGGGTGCTAGAGGTTATGCATTTGCTTCTCCTACTTAGATAGACTGTGATAGCTGTTGTCTGGTAGGTGTTGGGGAGCCTGGCACTGGTCTGGCGGTGGTTTACACATATCCTCCAGGGATTCATGGGTTGGAAGCTGGATCTTCAGGGTGATGATAGATAGAGCCAGAGGGACTTTTATGAGGTGAAACCTAGTGGGTCACTGGGTGCCCTAGAGGGGATTAACAGTTCCTGTGGGATACCAGTTGGTTTGCTCCAGGGAGCTTGTTATAAAAGAGCAAGACGGCCTCCTCACGTTCTGGCTTCCTGTCCTGCTGTGCCATCTTTTCATTTCGCGTGTGGTATTGCGTGATGGAATGCAGCCAAGAGAGCCCCACCAGTGAAGCAAGGGTTAATTTAATACTCTTGGATCTCTAAAACTGTGAGTTGAATATCCCTCTTTTCTTTGGCACTACCTGGCCTCAGAGTATTTTGTTATAGCAATAGAAAACTCACTGAGACAGTGATGGACAAAGATGTTCTCTATTTCACTTCCCAAACTGTGAGTTAAATAAGCCTTGTATTTTCATATTTATTTCAGTATCAGGGTATTTCGTTATAGAAATGGAAAACAGATGAAGACAATGGTGATCAAATGTGTTCTGTTTTCCTAGTCTATCCTCAAAGGTAGGCAGGTCTCATTTCCCCTTGCTTTGGCAGTGGGACTTTCTCAGAATTTGCCCTCTTTTCTATGTAGCCAAACTCAGGTTTATATTTCTGGAGGGAGAAATTATCTGGTCCTTGACCAGCAAAGGAGACCTTTAATGGGACTGATTATGAGTCTGGGTTCAGCATGGTTTTCTGCTCAGACTTTGGGGCAGACTTGTGGTCTGTCAGCTGTCTCCCTCATGCAGCGTCTTTGCCTGTGTTCTGAGGGTGACCCATCTGCCTGTCCCTCACACAGCAACTTGAGGCCTTTCTTCCAAAGGACCCAAGGGTGGGTGCCTCTTCAGCGGCTTTGCCTCTCACCTCTGACTCTGCACCGCAGGGAGGTTCGCTCTGGTTCTTCCTAGGTCTGGTCTTTGGGGTGAGTGCCTAGCGGAGATGTCTGGAGAGAAGCTGGCCGGTGGGATTTCTACCTGCACATCAGCCCTCCTTTGCCTTTAGAAATTTAAAAATTTTACCTGAATTCTTCTTACCCATATATACAGCACCTGGAGTTTTTTTTCCTGTTCTATCGGCACTGATTTGGTACTTATGTCTCATTTTTCCTTGGAAGGACCCACCTTTCCTGAGACTTCAGACTATTTGTTTGCCCCACAACCTCAGCTTTGGTGATGGGTTGAAGAAAAGTTATATTTCTTATTGTTAGAGTAAGAATAACCTGCTTTCTGGCTTTCTGCATCCCAGACAGAAACAGAATTTTGATCTGTGTACTTTGAAAAACAAGAAACAAGGGCCAAAGAGAGGAAGTTACTGTAAAATCAGATTTGTTTTTTCAGAAATGTAGAAGCAGAACATATCCCAGACTCCCATTCCTCAGTGGACGCAGGGTGTGGCATTCCAGGACAAGGACAGCTGACGTAGAAAGGGTCGAATCAACCAGCAGTTACTGGATGTAACAACACATCGAGACAAAGGCAGAATGACACACTAGGGCTGAGCCTTGTCTTCACTTTGCAGGGAGAGGTACTGGAGGGAGGGGCGGCGGGAGTCTGGTCCCCTGACACATCCAAGAGAATGAGAAGGAAGCACTGGGCAAGGACTGACCTTTGCACAATAGAAGGCGCTGGTGTCCTGCTTGCCTCTCCCGCCACGTGCAAAGGATCCAATCTCCCTCCCAACCCCCCAGGGGCTGTTTCCATCTCCGAATGTCAGTCACAGGATCCTGTCTATCAGTTCTTCCAAATACCTGCTTCCCACTTTTGTTCTTATTTCTCTGTTCTGGATTCTTACCCAGTCTCCTGCTTCTGGCCCTCTCCCCCCTCCGACCTGTCCTGAGTGTCAGCACATAAAGCATCTGCATCATCATCCATAACATCAGCCTCCCTCCCCTCCCTCAGCTACGGCCACACATGCGCAGCCCGTGGCCCTGGGCAGACAGTGAGTGGAAGCATATGAGACACACACGGATGGACTGGAGAGAACACATACTTGTGGCTGTTGTGGACAGCAGCTTATCAACTGCAGGTGGCCCTTGTTTAGTGCGAAGGGCCACAAGGACAAGTTTTCCAACTTTTGCCAGATAAACTGGAAAAGGTGAATTTCCTAATGTCTAATGGAAACTAATTAAAAATTTGTCAAACTTCTGTGTTGGCCTGGATTGCCATGATGTCTGGCAGTTTGCAGTCTCCGGGGTGGGGCCATAGTTCCTGCTCCAGCCAGACATGTGAGGTAGTGCTTATCCCGGAGTCGTGGCCAGGGTGGGCTCCTGTCTCTGCAAGGTGGAAGTCAGGCAGGGTCTATTTCTACTGAAAAAGAGAAATGAGAGTTTACTACAGAAAAGTAGAGTGGGCTACCCGTGGGTAGAGTAGCTGAGTTAAGAAGCTATTGCTCCTCAGGCAAACTGGCCCCAGAAAGGACAGCAAAGGTGTTTACTCTACAGACTGAATAGCCTCAAATAAAGGACACATATTACTTTTATGAGGTCTCCGAGGAATACTGTTAATCACTTAGGTTTTATTTCAAAAGGGACAGGGGTCTCTGGATGGGGTGGAGTTTAGTCATTGTGTAGAACTTGTCCAGCTCATTTGTGTGTACTGTTTCCTTATCTTGGGGAGTGCAGTCGTTGGTCCTTTGACTATTTGCTTCTCCTACCACTGTATTTTCCAAAGCACATTTCTCATTTTCTTTTCACCAGCTGGCTACCTCAAAGTCCTGTGAGCTTTCTGCTTCACCAGATCCAAGCGTCAAGGTTTGGGCTCACGATGTGAGCCCACAGACCAGACAACTTTCCTTCCGAGCCTGGTGCACTGCGCTCGGTCTTTGGGCTCAGCCAGTTAATGATCTCTCCTATGTCTCAGGTCCTGTCCCTCACCTCTAATCATTCTAGTGGCCCTTCAGTTGCTGCCTGCCTTTGCCAGGACAGACGAGTGTCTTTAGCAGCTTCATAACCCACTCACTCTCCTTCCTCTGTGAAAGCCTCATGAACTAATTTACTTAAAAAAAACAACAACAACAGCTTTTTAAAGACCTATAGACCATATACTTCACCCACTGAATGTAGTAATGTTCTCCTCAGTGACGTTTAACATATTCGCATCTACTGCTTTGCTCTTCATATCCTAGTGACTTCCGGGTAGAATTTGACACTGTAGATAAAACTTGACACAATATCAACAGAACACTAAAAACACAACATAGCTCCTCCAAACAGAGACAGATTTGCCAGGAACCCCAGTGGGTTACCCCACTTGAAAACTAATTTGTGCTTAAATTCCTGGCAGAGAAGAATAAAAGACAATGTGCTGTCTAATTCCTGTTGTCTGATAAAATATGTAGACAAATTTCTCAAGAGAGATGTTCTTTTCCTGGCAAAGAATCCAAGGAGAACATCTGCATAGAGACCTTTTGATACACAAGAGACTTTCATTCAGAAAAATACTGACATTTCTCCACTTAAATGAGTTATTGGCTCAATACATTCGTTGTCAAGAGTAAAATTCTCAATATAATATTGAAATTAAGAACGACAGTCAGAAAAACTTCAATCATTTTCTCTCTCATGTAACCATGTAACCTTATATTTCATCTCTATAAGCAACAGTTGCCTCATCTGTAAAATGGGTTGTGTTGGTTAGTTTTCTCATTGCTGAGACAAAATATTGCACACCCATAAGTTAAAGGAGGTAGAGTTTATTGCAGCTCAGTTTGTAGTGGTTTCACTTCATAGTCGGCTGGTTCCAAGGCAGGGCAGGATCACAGAGGAGAAAAAGTTCATAGCAGGGCAATCAGAAGACAGAAGGCAGAAAGTATAGTAGCAAGCAGCAAGCCTCACTTCCCTCTCTCCCCTTATATTCCATTAGGCTAGAAACCTATTGATTGATGCCACCTATACCCAGAGACGGGCCTCCATTACCCACACCCTTAATCCCGGTCTCACATCCTTAATCCACATTCACACACCCTAATCCAACCACCTTTGAAACTCTTCACTTATGGCTATAATGGGAGGACATCTAGATACAGGCCAAGCCAGGGGCTAACATTAGTTTTTTTTGTCTATGAAAGAGTTCTGGTCTGGATTCAGTGAGATAGGTAAAGACGATACTTATAATATTTTTCCTCTGTAAAGGTACTAGCTCAGCCTTTGTAACTGAAAACTATATTTAAGGTGATACTTTGAGACTATGTAAATTATCTATTAAGCAAACTTTTATCTATTAATTTTAGCACCTAGTTTTGCTCAAACCAGTCATTCCTAGGATAGTTTCTAAAGGGTGATCTTCTATTATCATTTATTCTGCAATTATTAATTGGCATTGTGTAGTAAGAGCTTTAGGGAATTAGAGAAAATTTTTAAAGATGAAAAGACATTTCTCTTCATGTGTCTGAAAAGAAGTTTACTAGCCGGGCAGGGTAGTCCACACAGGTAACCTCAGCACTCTGCGAGGTTGAGGCAGTAGAATCCTAAGTTCAAAGCCCAGTCTGGACAACTTAGAGGCTTAGTGAGACCCTATCTCAAAATAAAAAATAAAACGGGTTGGGGACGTAACTCAGTACAAAGGCCTTGATTCAGTCCCCAAGACCAAAGAAGAAGAAGAATTAGAAGAAACGGAAAATAGGAAGAAGACAAAGAGGTAGAGAGGGAGGTAATAAAATAATACCTCAGATTTGATCTACAGATTTAGTGCAATCTCTGAGACACACCCAACTAAATTTTTTTCAGAAATTAATTAGCTAAATCCTAAAATTTATTTGAGAGTGCAAAGGACTGAAAGGAGCCTAAAACAGTCTGGAAAAAGAAGAACAACATTAGATAACTCAGTTTTAAAATTTAAAACTGGGGCAACCTACTTTCTGGTCCCCCTTCTGTTTTTCTTAGGCAGAAGGTTTTTTTTTTTTTTTTCCTTTCAATACATTTTTCCTTCTTTTAACCTCTGTCATTCCTAGGATTCATTCTTCAGTTTTAGAGAACACCAGCTTGAGTTTCAGATAACAACCAGATTTGGAAATAATATCTATTCCCCTATATCATTTTGGAGGTCTTGCATCGGGATTATTGGATGGAGACACAGAGCTCGATGTCTGCCTAATAGGACAGTGCCCGGCCTTTAGATAAATCCTTTGTAGAGTAACTGACTGCTGATCACAACTGTAACCGTTTTCAGCCAGAAGCAGCCAAAATGGTCTTCACCGTTTGCCCTCTCACAGCACTTTGGGGTCCTCCCTCAGAAAGGGGAATATTGTAGATAGGTAAGTTAATTAGATATCTTGTAGGCAGTTAGACAGGGCTGGCCCAGGTGGAGCAAACATGCAGGACAATCAAGACAAATTCACTGAAGGCCAGTACTGTAAAGGAGAGAAACTACCCTACCAATGTAGGGTAAATAGTGGTGATTGATAGTTTAAACAGTTATCAGTCACCTGGCTGAAGAACCAAGGTCTTAACCCACCTCTTTCAGGAAAGACCTCTGACTGAAAATCCTTGTACACTTGCTGTGTGGTTTGCTTTCCCACTGGATCTCCATTTAATCAATACTACCTAAGTGACTGTACTTATAATCTTATTGGTTGATCATAGTTTTGTCTATCTTGTGACTTCTCATTGGACCAATAGTACCTAAGTGACTGTACTTAAATCTATAGTTGATGAGTATAATTTTGTTCCATTTTGAACTCGCCCCACCTCACGATTTTGTCCCATAAAATCGCCATGGGAAACAGGGTCCCGGGCAACTCAGTTTCTGTTCTCTCTTCTGTCTCTCTTAGGCAAAAGCTTTCTCAAATTTTTTCTATCTCTAAAAATAACAACAAAAAATTAATACTTAATTCAAAGCTACATTAATCAAGATAGTATATGTATGGCATGAAAACAAATATAGATCAATAGAACAGAATTAAGAGAAATACATTTTAAAGTTTACAGACACCTGACTTTTCATGGAGTAGCTAAGACAGCTCCATTGGAGGAAAGGACAATCAGTGTCCATATGCACAAGAATAAAGCTGGATCCTTATGTTATAGTATAGACAAAATAACCAAAATTGAACAAAACTAAAGCTACAACGAGTTAAAATTATGTCAGTTTAGACTATTGCTACTAAAAGGAAACAAAAAAGTAAATCTATAAGATCTTGGATTTTAATGGTTTCTTAGCAAAAGTATAAGTAACAAAAGAAAATATGCACAACTGGGGTTCATCAATGTTAACAATGTTGAACTTCAAATGATGTTGTCGAGAGAGTGTGAAGACAGAACAGGAGAAAAGATTTGCAGATTATTTATTTGATAAAGGATTTGTATCCAGAATACATAAAGAACTCCTATAACTCAACAGTGAAAACATAAATAACTCAATAAAAATAGGAAAAGGATCTTGGCAGGCATCATTAGTTATGAGTGAGTGCAAATTAAAACCACAATGACATGTTATTTGACACCTCATTAGATAGCTAATAACAAGATGAAGAGAGATTGGAATATTCATGTTGCTTACATAAATGTAAAGTGCTCAATGTAAAAATGGTGAACCAGCTAGGAGAAATGAATTGACAGTCTCTCAAAACATTAAAATGTTAAATATAATGTTTTCATGTGATCCAGCAAATCTACTCCTATGGAAATCCACCCAATATAAATTAAAATATATACCAATAAAAATGTGTATAAGAAAACCTTGGGTTGTGAATAACTTGTTCTGCAAGATGAACAAATATTTCTAATAAATTTTGGCTTGATGAATAAGCAATACCTTGAAATATGAATAGTACATGGTGCCAAACATCATGTGGTCACACCTGAGCCAATGGTTTCCCTCTTTCTCTTTCTCCCAGACTCCCTCCCTTTTCTTTCTTTATCACTGCAGTACTGTAGGCGACTGTCTCCCAACAGCAAGAGGTTATAAAGGAGATCTCATCTGCAAAGGAGGAGGGGAGAAAAAGATAAAAGGCTCCCTCTCTTCAAATGAAATTGGAGAGATATACAAAATATAGGAGGCAATGAAAAATTCTGTAGAAAAGTACCACTCAAATAAGACTAGCGGTGCAAGCAATGAATCTTTAACAACAATGCACTGTCATATTTCTATGAATTCTTCAAAAAGAGTCAAAAGCAAGTGTCATTGGATAGGTTTCTTATTAAAATTGCATGAAAAGAAAAGATTCCATTGAGCCAGTAGAGAGCAGAGATTGCTCTAGTGATAGTGAAAATTGTTCTACCTAATATTTCTTTTTTCTCTCATCTCCCTCATACCAGGTACAGAAATTTTCAAAGGTAAGTACAGATTAGTTTATTTATATTTCTTTATATTTTGTATTTTCTTTATTATTTTATATGATATTGCAGTATTATAATCATTTTAATCTGAATATTTCTGGGTTGTGAGTTTCCATTATTTCATATGGGAAAACTCTTTTTGATATATCTTGATTATTTTTCTCTCATTGCTGAGACAAAATACATGACACCCAAAGTTAAAGAGGAAAAGGTTTATTTATTTTCATAGTGTTTAGAGATTTCGGTCCATAAGCAGCTGGCTGGAAGATGGGCATTACGGAGAAGTTCATGGTGAACAGAAGGTAGCAAAGCTAGCAAAGGATGACCACAGCCCTTTTTTGTCCTTATATTTTATCCAGGATACTTAGGGTGGACAGCACTCAAACCCTTAATCCCAGTGCCCTTGATCCTAGCATTGTACCATGAACCAGTCCCAGCATCACCCACTCTAGATCCAGCCACCTCTGGAAAAGCCTCACCTATGACTGCATGAGGCTTTGGGGGGACATATAGACATCACCATAACACCATGCACAAGTGCTTTGGATTACAAGGATGTTTCTGGAATGAATTATGCTCACAAACCAAATATTTACTGTATATATACATATTCATCACAGCAAAATTCATAATAGTTGTATAGTGGAAGCAATCTAAATGTCCATCAACTGATGAATAGGGAGATGAAAATGTGGTGTGTGTGCACACAACTGAATATTTGGTGATAAAAAGAAGTGATACATGTGACATTACAGATGGACTTTGAAAACAGTAATTAGAGAAGCAAAGCCAAATAATTACATATTGTATGAGCCCATCATGTTACTATATTTAGAATAGATGAATCTACTGAGATATAGTAGACTAGTGGTTTCCTAAGCCTAAAGAGAATTCCTTGAGGGTAAGAGGTGCCAATGGTACAGGATTTCATTTGAAGGAACAAAAATGTTCTGGTATAGGGGTTGAGGATGTAGCTCAGTGGAGTGGTAGGGTGGCTTGCTTACAATGCACAAAACCTTAGGTTCAATACTCAGCACCAAAAATGTTCTAACATTAGAACTGGTGGGACAGGGATTTAGCTCAGTGGTTCTGGCACCTGCCTTGCAAGTGCAAGGGCCCAGGTTCAATTCCTAGTAACCACATACAACAATAATACCACAGTGCTGGATGTGGTGGCTCATTCCTGTAATCCCAGCACTTGGAAGGCAGAGGCAGGAGGATTGCTGTGAGTTCAAGGCTGAGCTCAGGATTAGCCTGAGCTACAAAAATCGAGACCCTGTCTCAAAAAAAAAAAAAAAAAAAAAAAGAACTGGTGATGGATACACAAGAATAATAAAACTTCTGGAATGTGCACTTTAAATAAGTTAATTAATAGTATTTTATATTACTTATATGTTATATATAATATATTATTATATATTATTAATATATATTTATATATTATTCTGAATTATCTCAATGTTGTTGCTTTAAAAGAAATATATAAATACCAATAAATTAAATATACAAAAAATTAAATATATTCCTTCCCTAATTTACTTACTTATTTATATTAATGTAGATTCATAGCTTCAATGGAGCACAATTCTTTACCATCATTATTTGATGCTCAAATTGTCCCAATTTTGCCAGTGAGAACAGCTTGAAGGTGACTGCTGTGTCCCTTTGACATAGTCTCATGATTTTTAAAAAACATTCTCTGCTATCATTTTCTTTATTTCTTGGTACAGTGTAAGATAATTCAGGCTTAAATTGTATTTTTATTGTCTTGACCTGGAGTCAGTCTTTTCGCTGAAGAGCCCTCATTCCTTTTGGTGAACAATATTTGGAAACCTAGTTCTGGACGTGAGGTGTATTTGTCACTAGTGGAGTGTGAATACTTTGGTCAACACACGTAACTGGGAAACGAGTAATCCACATAGTCACTCAGATGTGTACATTTGTGCACATATATTTCCCATAATCTAAATCCATTTCTATCTATATCTAGCTATACTAACACTCACGAGTTCACACCAGGTATCATCACTTGATACCACAGGTCCATCCTTACCCCTTTCCACATTTGTTACTTCTTTTTTGACAGTGAGAAACTTGACTCTCTATCCACAATATATAGTTATTTGCTCAGTCCGAGGCTGCTTGGAAAGTAGGTTCAGAACAGCTAGATCAGGTTTAAGAAAAAAAGACCACTGCTAATTAGAATTCAATATTTACTTAGTATTCGTTTCATTTTTAGCCTGAGGATATATAGTCCAAACACTGTTTTCAAAAGTTAATTGGGTTTGTTTTCTTCCTCTATCTCAATGTAGTTATGTTATTCATTTGAATTGTGACTGGGTTTGATTTTACTGTATATGTAGTCAATTTTAGAATCTCTTTCCATTCTTGTTGATTTCCTTCCTTTCTTCTTTTCTTTTCTTCCATTTTTCCTTCCTTCCTC
>PVIR01006051.1:0-68170 GCA_004026965.1 Petromus typicus
GCAAGGACCCGGGTTCGATTCCCCAGTAACCACATACGATACTGGGCGTGGAGACTCACATTAACTGTCTCCTTCTCGTAAGCGCCCCTGTTAGCTGTCTCCTTCTCATAAGCGCCTCTATTAACTGTCTCCTTGCTATCCGTGATTTCATTCTCAGTTTTAGGAGGTGAAGGTCCCAGATCACATGTTATCACTTTCAAAGGAGTCAGTCTCAGGCACCCTGACAATGCAGGTGTGTTTTCCCAGAGTACAGAAGTTTCTAGAAGATAGTCAGAGCCACCAGGGCACACAAGAGTCCGCTCCCTGTCCCCATCTTCCCTCCCAGCCCCTCAAGCACTAAGGCCATCCCAAGATGGCCCTCGGGAGACAGAGGATCAACACTAGTGCTCCTGTGCACGCCTGCACGGGTTGGTACTCTGAAGAAGCGCCTGGGGTCAAGGGTCCTGTGGACTGCAGGCCTGGCGAAGAGAGACGTCGTGACAATGGAGAGATGGACTGTGGTGGGTCCAGAGCCAGGATTATCTTGGACTGTGTTAGATCCTTTAGAAAAATAGCCATTCATCTTTAACCTCGCAAATGACCTAACATCATGGTCATTAGGTGTCCCTCTCAGAATGTACAGATTAGCAGACCTCACGCCTCCCTCAGCCCCAGATCCAAGAATGCTCTCAGCCAATGTCTGACACCTACAGGAAAGATTCCCTGACACGCTGCAACCCACCTAACATCCCTATCAAGCATGTGCGAGATGCATTGATTTATGACTTTATTTGCAGCACTGGTATTGAACCCAGAGTCTCTGCACACAGTGACAGCTCAGGTCCCGTTTTATTTTTTATTTTAAAACAGGGACTTGCTCAGTTAAGTTGCCAGGTTGGGCTTGAGCTTGTGATCCTCCTGCCTCAGCCTCCTGTAGGGCTGGGAAGACAGGCATGTGCTACCTCACTCAGCTGACTTCTGGCCTTCTTTATTCTCTGGCTATAAGACTCAGGTACCTCTCCACAGCAGAATACGGCTGTCACTCAGGATAATCCCAGTGGACCAGAATCTACTCGTACTTGGCTCAGAATAAACATTTCCTTTAAAATATAAAGCTGTTATTTCCTGTCAGAGGCAGAGAACTCCCAGCCTGAGCAGTCAGACCTGGCCACCTTGGCAGAAGCTAGGGGGACCCAACACAGCTGGCTATAGACCCTGAATAATTGGCAGGTGATAGACCCCTATAAAAATCCCCTCCTTCATGGGGCTGCTACAGAAATTAGCACTACTGAGGCACAGAGCACCCAGCATGGCCCCAGCTGGTCAATTCCAGATGGCACTGAGGCAGGATACAGGAAATAAGGATAGGTACAAAGGAGACAAGATGAGGATGGTGGCTCACACCTGTAATCCCAGCACTCAGGAGGCAGAGGCAGGAAGATTGCCAAGAGTTCGAGGCCAGCTTGGGCTCCATAGTGAGTTCAGGGCCAGTCTGAACTGCAAAGCAAGAGCTTGTCTCAAAACAACAAAACAGAGCAAAACAAAACAGACAGGGAAAAGTCGGAATGTTTCAATTATACCTTTTAAGAAAACCTACCACTTTTCTCTTTTCTCCCAAGACACAATAACTCTGAGAAATTCCCTTTCACCTGAAAATGGTCCTTTTTACCTGTGACTAGACCATCTCTTTCGTCTGTCCATTGCACTGATCTTCAAGGCAGGAGCAATATTAGCAGGCAATAGACCTCAGCCTCAAACTTATGCAAACAGTTTGAGTTCTCACACGGCCTGCCAGGGGCAACAGGCTGAGTACACGGTGGGTCCATCTCCACCCACCCATCTTGAGACACCCTAGATGCCTTAAATATTTACAGCCCCAGGTCATAACACACCTCTGGCTCCTGAGGGCCTGAATTCCATTTCTTGAGTGTGCACTTTAAATTGCTGCCAACTAACTCCCTTTCTGCCTCTTACTGGTCTCTGCAGGGGGAGTCAGCGGAGCTGCGACTGAACTGTACAGGTAATGTGCATTTAGGACCCCATGTGATGACAGACGTCAGCACCAGGACACAGAGAGAGGCTGTCCACCCTTCTGCCAAGGTGAGAAGCAACACCTGGCGCTAGAAGCATTTTGGCACCTTGGAGGCATCAGATTTGTGAACAGAGGAGACTGAGGCCCCGCAGCCCCCACTTCCAACCCTCAGGGCTCCCCAGGCAGGGGCTGCTATTCCAAAGGTTCGCGTGACCCATCAAGTCCTTGCAACAGCACAAGGGGCTTTAAAGCAGGGAGGTCTGCATTTCAGAGCAGCGGCCCCGCAGGTCCAGGAGCTCAGGGCTGGCCGCACATGCACCTGTGTGTCTGGTACATCCTGGGGACAGCACGTCCTGGGCTCTCCAGCCACATCTGCTCCATGCCCAAGCACAGCCCCTGCCTGCCGCGTGCCGGGGACCACCTAAGCTCTGACCCCCAACATGTCCAGAGGCCTCTCCTGCTGGTGTCAGGGGCTCGGCAGCCCAGCACACATGCTGCACACAGAGACATCCTGCCAGCCACCTTGGAGCCATCTCCCTCCAGCTTGGGCCACCAGGGCCCTGGGATAGGGTCAGGGTCTCTGCCCACGTTCCTCCCAGAGCCCTGCAGATCCAACCTGCTCAAACTCCATGCTCCAGCCCCCTCTGGACTCTGCTCCACACCCTGCTCATGACCCAGGTTAGAGGTAAGTGCCCCAAGGTCCCCTCCAGGAGTGTAGGGACAGTACAGAGATCGGAGTGCATTTCACAACAGCACATCGTACCCATTGTGTGTACTTCAGCTGAAAGTCGTCAAAGGGCTGCAAACACAAAGCAGCAACGCTAAGGAGAAGGAAAGGCTAATATCTGCTAAGACCCACTCCCTGCCCAAGGCTACTGAAATATCACATACCACCTTATTACTATTCTTAATAAACATCTCACTGTATTCAGTTAATATATGTTAATCAGAAACTGCAGTGAAATTTAACAAATAAAAATAAAATAATCTACATTGGTGTAGGAAGAAAATACAAAAGAAAGCACAAGAAGGCATAGGTGCACACACCGCAGTCACACACGTGGGCACACCCTTCACTGCCCTGCACACCCACACACTCACCAGTACACGAGTCTAACGCATGCAGACACATCTACACAGCATCTGACTTGTTGTTGTTGTTGTTTTGTTTTTGTTTTCTGAGACAAGGTCTCGCTTTCTAGTTCAGGCTGGCCCTGCGCTCAGCCTCAAACTCACATCACAGCAATCCTCCTGCCGCTGCCTCCCGAGTGCTGGGATGACAGGTGTGAGCCACCACACCCGGCACTGTGGTATGTGGTACTGGTTGCTGCTGGGGTGAGTCTCCATGTCCAGTATTGTATGTGGTTGCCAGGAAATCGAACCCGGGTCCTTACACTTGCAAGACAGGCGCCGGAACCACTGAGCTAACTCCCCGGCCCTCCACTGCATCTGACTTTTAGTAGGACATGAATACTGGTCTCACTGCATTGTCTATACATGAAGAGAGATAGTGCACATCTCTAAACATACGGTGTATGGGACCACCGCCCGCAGCTGCGAGCTGGTCCTCTCCTGCCACCTTGACCACCACATCCTGGGACCTTGAAGTGGCACTCAGAAGACCCTTGAGCCCCTGTGGCGCTACCACCGTGCCCATGAGACCCTTTCAACTCCCAGTGCCCCAGAAACACAGTGTGCCCTGGGTCGGCCACACTGAACCAAGGGATTGAACCTGATCCCATTCCAGGCCCCTTGCCAGCAGGTCAGTACAGGCCACAGACTCACTCCCCTACGGTGTGGCCAGGACCTGCCTGGTCCTCCCGAGGCCGGGGAACCCAGCTGACTGCATCTGGAAGACAAGCGCCCGATGCCAGCTCTGTCACTATCCACAGCTGGGGAGCAGCTCAGGCCCCACAACCAGAAAACACCGACAGCACAGCCCCGGCCACTGAGCGGGAAGCCCAGGCTCGGAGGCCGTCACAGCTCCCGCCGGAGCCTCCCTGCACCCTTACCTGCTTCTCGTTCTCATCCTCCAGCCGCAGGCGGTCCTCGATGCAGCCCCGGGCCTGCAGGAAGGCCTTCCTCTGCGAGCGCTCCGTCACGATGCGCACGAACACACCGTACATGTTCACACTCGCGAACAGCAGCGCGTTGGCTCCAAGCTGTGAGGACAGAGCAGACCACCATTGTGCCTAGTCGGTTGGGTGCACTCAGCCTCCAGGGAACATGCAGACATCCCAATGACCCCACATCAGCCCCATGAGGCACAGGCCAGGCACCGGTACAGACATGTGTGTATCAGTGCTGCCTGAGGGTAGAAAGTAGAGCAGAGTTCAAGGTTAGCATTAGGGGCTGAGTGAGTCCTCCCAGATTCACATGGAGAAGCCTTAAGCCCCAAGACCTCAGAGTGTGACCGTGTTTACACACGGGGCCCTTGAAGCAGTACCGAGATGAGGTCATCAGGCTGGCCCTGACCCGATCACACTGCTGCTCCTCTGAGTGGGACACACAGGGGAAGATGGCTTCTTATCTGAGCACCCGGAAGTAGCCAGCCCTGTGGCATCTTCAGCCTTGATGTCCACTCCCCCACTCTGGGCAGAAACATTTCCGCTCCGCCAGCCCCATCCAGCACCCAGGAGTCCAGACTGCAGCAGTGGGAAGAGCTACTGCTCTCAGCCTCCACAGAACATTCTGGAAAGGCTCAGGGAAGACAAACTAAAACCAGGTCTACCTGGGCATGAAGCAAATGCCAGCCCACCATGAGAAGACATAGCCCCTGCAGACTTGTCCCTGCAGGGCCCTGGGGCTGCCCCCATGACAGCTACAACCTGACCAGCTGTGAAGGGACGATGCTGCTCTGGCTATACAGGATCCCAAACCAGGAGTGGTGGTGCGTGCCCGATGCCCCGGCCCTCTGAATCAGAGGGGTCCCGACCCAGCCTGGGCACTTCAGCAACTTAGTAAGACCCAGTCTCCAAATTAAAGGTAAAATATACAGAAGTGGATAGAGGGAGAGCTCAGCACAGAGGCGCTGGCCTCACCCTCCAGTAGTAGGGAGCGAGGGAGCGGGGGGGGGACCGGGTACCAGCAACGTAGCATTTCTGATTTCCTGGCCCCAACTGAGCTGCAGCCAAAGCCTCGTGGGACTAAGAACAGAATGCACAGTGCCTCGCAATGGCCAGAAGGACACACTGCCTGGTCAGATGGCCAGATACAGTGGCCCGAAATGAGACTCAGCTCCAGGCGTCGGCCCTGACTGCCAGCCCAGCAGAACTCCTGACCTAGTCTGTCCCCAGCGTCCCAGGCCACCGGTCCAGAGCCAAGCAGACACTTCTCACAAACTACATAGGACCATGATAGGTCCCCCTACAGGGAACACCCGCCGCACCGAAAGCAGGCCACAGATACCACGTGAGCTGTCCCCCCGTCAGCTGCAAAAGCAAAGGATTTCTGCATCCGATTAAACTCAGCATTTCCACCTCTGCCCCAGGGAACTGGAACCTGCAATTCCCAAACGTCATCATGCCCGGACATCACTGTGTGCTGCGCTCTGAAGCAGAGCACGGGGGACTCGCAGGACAGAGCTCCAGGCAGGGTCATCCTGGCTTCTGGTCAGGCCCTGCCCCTTCTCCCTGCTTCCTGGCTGCCAGCAGCTGAGCAGCTTTGCTCTACCTTTCCCTCAGCAGAACCCAAAGGTGCAGAGACCACGAAAGTGACCTCTATATCAGCTGACTTTCAAACACACAGGCCAACTGTAATTTAACCTGTTTCCTCACAAACTCCAACACTAAGGAAAGTGACAAAGGACGTTTAACCGGTGGAAGCAGCCAGGAAGCTCACAGGTATGTAAGGAGGGGTCAATCAGTCGGTGAAACTGTAGCCAGATCATTTATTCCTTGCTCGATCTTCACACTATAGACAAGTGTACCCATATTTAGTCATCAGAGCACTAAGTCTCTTTTATCTAGTGTTTCCCTATTCATGAACTGCATCTAACACAAACTAAAAATTCCACTGTGCCTCAAGTTACTTTTCTACACCCCAAGGACATGTCCAACAGGAGGCTGAAAGCACTTCCAGTCAACAGTCAGGTGCACCTAAACAGCTCATGACCGTTTCCAAAATGTCAGCCAGGAGGAAAGACAGCGGCCATGGATCTGCAGGGCCCCATGAATGGCCAGCCTCTGCCTGAACCCCACACTCAGGGGGAGACATTTCCCAGGGAGCTGACACCAGCCCTCATGCTGGCAGGGTTAGGCGACTCTTTCTCGGTGTCACCCACCAGACAGCGGGAAGGCGGTCATGTGGAAGGAAGGTGCAGGACATCTGGTGGAACGGTGTCCCAGACCTCTGCATATCATCGCAGTGACCCTGAGATTCCCACAGTGACAGGGCCCCAAACACCCATCTCACTGTGGCCCTGACTGTCTCCAGGCAACCGTGAAAATCTCCAGGTGGCCCTGAGCACACTAGGTCTTAACCTTTCCCTGAAACCTAGGACATCTCCCCGGGACCTGAACACCTGTCTATGACCCTGCCATTTCCAAGTCCCCCGGAACATCTCCGTGTGACCCTGACAATCTCAGTGTGACCTGAACATTTTGCTGAGACCCTGACATCTCTATCATTCTCTGAATATCTCACTGTGACCTGACCCCTCCACGTGACCTAAACACCTTCGTGTGACTCAACACCGGCTACTGCTCTTTGGATGCCTTTTCCTGAGCCGCCAACATGGACAGCTTTTGAACGCTGCTTTTCCCATGAACACACAGCCGGGCCGTTAGGTTGTACTCGGTGCTGCATCCTGGTGCTAATGACCTCGACACACTGCGTAGAACGCTGTTCCACCTTTTGAAAAACTGTGATCTTACACCAGCATTCTTGGTGACTTCTCACACTCTGTCCCTCTTGTGTAAGGTCTTTAGAGGTGATGTTCCAACAGGCCTTACACCCTGAATGCTCCCATATGTCACTCCAGGGCAGAGAACATGCTTTGCAAAGTCCTTCCATATACCCCAGCTCTGTCTGCTCCCCAAAGTTCCAAAGCTGGAATCGCGCCCCGGCCCTCTGCTAATCTCCCTACAGCTGGGGTCCTTTGTTCTGGGAGCACACAGCTCACTGCGCGTGGTGGACATCGGTCTGTCCCATCCCTTCTGAGTCCCTGTCCTTCCCCGGCGGCCACTTTATTCCCCTGTAAACTCGTCCATGTCAGCTGTCTGCCTCACCCGGGCACAACCCCCAAGGCCTCCCAGATGTAACACACAAAACCGGAGAGGGTCACGGTCCTGGAGCTCACTGAGCAGGGACAAGCGTGTCTCCCTGCATGCCGCTCCCACAAGCACTGTGTGCTGTACCTGTCCTTAGAAACATCCAGGATGAGCACACAGGTACTGCGGGCTGCTCCCATGGCCTTGGTCCGGGTAAGGACTCAGCCCGGGAAACCCAGCTCAGTAGCCGGCGATGCTCCAGACTCAGGGCTCCGGGGCTGTAGGAGGACCGGGTCACAGCTGAGGAGCAGGACACACTCTCCAGCTTGGGAGACCTGAGGCCCCCGAGAGACAGCAAGGAGGTGTGAGAGCCAGGCGCCTGCTTCTGGAGCGCCCAAGGACCCCAGAGAGAATCCAGTGCCTGCCAGGCACTGGCTGTGTCTGGACCCAAGTGTAAGTGGACAGGACTTCAGGGTCCCTTGGGCCCCTATACGAGCTGGGGGATGTCGGAGCCACCAAGGTAGGGGACGAGAAGGGTGCCCTCACCCTTGCCTAACCGGGGACAAGAGCATAGGCTGAGGGTGGGGAGACAGAGGCAGGGGCTCTCACGACAGCAGGGTTCTCCAGCTGGCTAGATGAGGTATATGAGTCCAGAGGGAGACTTGGCCACTATCTGGAACCATGGGATCTGGAAGGGGCCACTGGCCAGCTGACAAGGCCGGTAGAAAGGCCTGCACAGGAAGCCACCACATCATCTTCCCAAGGAGCATGAAAAGCCTCAAAATACAACATGATTAGGAACAATACAATCTCCTTTTTGAGATTCATCTACATTTTCTTTATCTCCTGGCTTCTTTCCAGAACACAATGGACTCAGATTGTGGGGTGAGAAAGGGAGTCAGGGGACAGCTGGCACCTCGGCCCATCAGGGCGGCTGACCAGTCCTCCCCGTGTCCATCGCAGCCGGAAGTCCCAGCAGTCACAGGGCCGGGGGCAGAGGCCTCGTTCCACCTGCTTGGCCGACTGGAGCAGTGGGTCCAACTCTGCCCACCCGGAAGTGGTCTACACCCCACCAGCCAACCACAGACCCCGAACCAGCCCTCTCTGCTCGCCAGCCATGTTCCCCTCCTTTGCAAGCCCCCATCTTCCCTTCCTGCCACTGTCACCTCTTCTTCCTGATGTCGCCTAAGTGTCTTGGTCTTTCCCTCAGGTTGCCACACATCTGTCTCACAAAGGGATGTACTCGAGTGGGGGTGTGGCTGAGGCCTTAGAGGGGTGCCTGGTCTCACCATCACGCATGCATGCTCCTTGCCACGCTGTGCCATGTGCATGCCAGGATCATGGGATGTCACGGGGCTGGGTAACACCCCCCCCCAGGCACCAGCAACCCTGGAAGCCCCTCCTTCCCATCCGCTCCCACACCTCCTTCCCCACTCCACACACCGAGGGGCAGCAGAGAGGAGAGGGTCCCCCAAGAGCGAGGCTCCCCTCACGGTCCCTCGGCCTCTCCTACACATGGCCTCCATGAGGGACCTCAACACCTGAACCAGAGCCCCATCTCACAGAGAGCAGGGCACCAGATAGACAGTGAGAGCCTAAGAATGGTACATTTAACCGGGTGTGGTGACATACCCCTGAACCCCAGCACTCGGGAGGCTGAGGCAGGAGGATTGCTGCAAGTCCGAGGCCAGCCTGAGCTACATGGTGAGATTAAGTCCAGCCTGGGCCACACAGCAAGACCTTGTCTCAAAAAAATAAAAGAAAGACTCATTTGTTTTATTTTTGTTTTCTGGTATGGGAATCAAACTCAGGACCTTGTATTTGCCAGGCAGGTGTGGAGTCACTGAGATAAATCCTCAGCCAAAAATAAAAAGAAAGGAAACAGAATGCTACTACACCCAGTCACCTTTGCACGATGACCAGGGTCGCTGGCATCAGAGTTCAGACCAGCCCCTGTGGGACCTGGCTGGCAGGGCAGAACCAAGAAGAGCAGGCTCTCCCTGGGAAGAAGGCCTGGCACATTCACAAGAGGGGCTCGAGGGCACCAGATGCTTCTGCACCAGGGGGTCCCTGGGCCAGTCTCACACTGCAGCGGGGGACAGTGGCTGGTGACCAGCCAGCGTGTGAGACGTTGGGGCGAGCTCACAGCCAGCGTGACTCCCACACCGACGAGCAAGCACACACGTATCTGCAGGAGAGCACGTGCACATGGCTGCTCTGGCTCCACCTGCTCACAGTCACAAAGGGGCCACCACCCCCAGGACACCCAGGGCCCAGACTGCAGTCCCAGTGAGGAGATCCCAGCAAAGGGCTGGTTCTGAGGCCGGCAGGCAACGTACACCCCCAGCCCAGAGCAACCTGCAGTGCCACAAAGTAAGGGCAGGGCTGTAAAACATCACACACACAATGAGAAGCGTGCCCAGGACACAGGAGCCAGATGGAGGAGCCCCGAACGGCCGGGGCTGGAAGAGTCTGAGAACAAATCAGGTGATACTGAATTATTACCCAGGTGAAAAGTAAACACCCTGGAATCCACACTGGGAGAAACCTGTGCTGGAGTTAAACATGACAGACAGACAGACAGGCAGGCAGGCAGGCAGGCAGGCAGACATACCCCCGGAGCTGCCCAGTCATTACTATGACCCTCCCTCGGTGTGGCCGGAGCACAGCAAGGGAAAGGGAGGCCAGGTGTGGAGCCAGCGGCACCCCTGCAGCCGGGGGATCACAGAGGCCAGGCAGAGACGGTCAGGGAGATGGATGTGCACAAGGAAGGACAGCTGCCAACCAAAATCCCAGCACCCCACAACAGCCACAAGAAAAATCACCAGCTGAGCATGGCAGCACACATCGGTAAGCCCAGCAGTCTGGGAGGCTGAGGTAGGAGGATCAAAAATTGGAGTACAAATCCCCATTATGGAATGCAATCATGATGCATATATGTAATGTACCAAAAAAGATTGAAAAAAAAAATTGGAGCTCAGCCTGGGCAATATATCAACTTTACAAGATCTTGCCGCAGAATAAAAAATAAAACAAGGCTGGGGATATAGCTCATCATAAACACCGTGGTTCAATCTCCAGAGTCACAAAAATAAAACTTTAAAATGGATAAAGGAGAGAAGGAAGAAGGAAAGGGAGGTAGGGAGGAGAGAGGAGCAGAGAAGAGGACAGGGGGAAAGTGGGGTGAGGAGAGGGGAGGTCAGCTCGCCAGGCCCTGGTGCCACCAATGGATGCCCCTCAAGGTCACTGGGTAGGTAGCTGCCCCCACACCCCCAGACCCTGCCTCCTCCCCTGGGCCACTGCCCAGCCAGAACCCAAGTCCCTGAGCTGCCTGTGTGCCCCTCACCTGCCCCCGAGCACCCCAGTGCCCAATTCTCTCCACCACCACTGCCTAGCACAACCAGGTGGCCTGCAGCCAGCCTCTCCCTGCCACAGACCCAGCTGTTGCCATCTGTGGGCAGAGCTACCTCCCTGGCCTGCTGCAGACAGCCACACTCAGACTCGCCTCTCCCTGACCCCATGCAGAGCACACCGCACACGTGTGTCCACATGGGCAAGGCCGCCCCAGCCGTGGCCCAGCGGCATCCCCTGCTGACCCCTGGACTGGGCTGGGGTCCCTCTCACCCCGAGGACCCACCTAACACCATCCGAGGGGCAGCCCGCCCCACCCCCGCCTATCCACAGTGTCCACAGAGGCTGGGGGCACCTGCTGGGTCATTCTCTCCAGACCGTGGCTGCCGGTTCAACATCATGCAAAGTGCATCTTTAAATTAGTGTAACTGCTCATTCTCCACTTCCGGATCCATGAGTGTCTTAGAATCTGCATCACTTGACAGAGCCCTGGCGGGACGCTGGTCATGGCTGGAGCTGAAGCCAGGGGTGCGAGGAGGCACTGTGCTGCTCTCTGCACCGGGGGACGAGTTTTCCATAATCGAAAGAAAATAAGAGCCAGGGTTTTTACTTTTAAGGAATCTAGTGGTGCTCCAAGCACCTGCCCTCACATTTCTAAGTCATGACACGGAGGTCACAGGACCAGGAAGGAATCTCCACACCTGGCCTCCCTTTCCTTTGCTGTGCTCTGGCCACACCGAGGGAGGGCCACAGGAAAAGCGCGGCCTCCGGAGTCTCCCATGTGACTCCTGCACACGGTGCCAAGAGGGTCTCCAGGTGGCAGGGCCACCTGCTCCCCCAGCGCGCCTCTCCAAGCTTAGGTCACCCACCGCTGCGTCTTCAGGGACAAGGGAGAGGCAGAGGGAGCAACGGCCAGTGACAACACAGAGATACCGGCAGGGAAGTAGGGTACGAGGGGCGGAAGTCAGGAGACAGGCGCGAGGCAGGGGTGCTGGGCATGCTAGGGACAATCCCCACCGAGACAACAGCTCCCACACAGCTTGGCACCCCTGCCCAGGGGTCGCACAGGGGATGTGACCCACCAGCACCCAGCTTGCTGTCAGCACTCGGGCCGTATCTGTGATACCTGCGGGTGCGTACGGTTTTTAAAATAAACATCAGAGCCATTTCAAATTGTGTGGGCTACACCAGTGTTTCCTCAGATGTGGCCATGGGGTTAACCACCCACCCAGCAGGAGGGGCAGCACTGGGGCAAGAACGGGCGGCTCAGAAGATGAGCTGCAGGGCCGAGTTTCTCAGACCCCTCTCCGTGGCCACCAGGGGTCAGGGAGCCAGGCGTCACCCTTGCAGGAGGACACTTCTCCTTAAGAACACACTGACCATCTCTGAGGATGGCATCCGCAGGCACAGCTCACCACAGGGTCCCCGCAGAGCTGGGGACCAGAAGTCTGAGAGGCTGAGGCAGGAAGATCAAAAATTGGAGCTCATCCTGGGCATTTTATCAACTTCACAAGATCTTGTCGCAAAATAAAAGATAAAACAAGGCTGGGGATACAGCTCATCGTAAACGCCCTGGTTCAATCCCCAGAATTACAAAAATAAAACTTTAAAATGGATAGAGGAGGAAAGGGAGGGAGGGAAGAGAGGGGAATGAAGCAGAGGAGAAGAGGGAAAGTGGGGGAGGAGAGGTCGGTGGGTCAGAAGCCCTGGAGCAGCCGCCCACTCCCTGCACACCATGCAGCCCGCTCAAAGGCACACTCGGCACGGTGCTCCTTCCAGGGCCGGACAACAGGACAGCGCAGCGGTCTCCCGGGGCGGCACGCAGACCACGTGCACCACACGGGGCTCCTCCAGGGCGGGGCTGGGTGCCAGCCACTGGCTAAGAGCGCCTGACCCCACTTTAAACAGCACGCATAGGCTGGGGGCGCCCTCCAAGCAACATAGTGGGCACAGCCTGCAACCAGCAGGGGTCTGCTGCCTGCACCGGGCACCCCAGGGGTCACGAGCAGCCGAGAGGTAAAGCAGGCCACCGGGATGGAGGCTGTGGCGCAGACTGGATGAGGACGCAGCAGGGTCCCCAGCCTGTTATACAAGCTGCACACCCCACAGCCTCACAGGCCACTGTGTGATCCATATGTCCCAGCTGTGGAAGGACCAGAGCTCACAGGAAGCAAGGGACAGGGCAGTGGGCCTGGGCCACACGCAGCCTGTGACATGGCAGCCAAAGATGAGCCAGGCTGTGGAGAAAGAGGACCCAGCAGCCAGGCTTGACGCCCTGTGCACAGCAGGAGGCTGTTGTCAGGAGTCACACCGGAGGACAAGTGTGCGACACAGCCCCCCTCCCGCTGGACTCCAGGGTGCTCGGCCACACCAAGCCCAAAATTGGCCTCCTCAGTCCACTGTCTGGACCATGATGTCACCCAAGGTCATGGGGCAGGTGTGGGAGGGGGAGCAGCCGGGCCTCGGCCAGGCACGAGCCGTCCCCAGAGCTGCAGCTCCAGCAATGAGGACAGCGGTGCCAGCTGATGAAGTGTCTATGTGAGTGGGTGCGGGTGTGTGCCAGCGGGTGCTCATTTGAGAGTGCTTAGTGTGCCCATGACCAAGTGAGGTGTGTGTAGGTGTCTGTGTGTGAGCGTGTGTGGACAAGTGTGAAAATGTGTGAGATACAGAGACGTGTAGGTGGGATGTGTGTCGAGTTGTGAAGGTGTGAGCACGCGTCGGGTTGTGCGTGTCTATGTGAGCATGTGCAGCTGTGTCCACGTGTATGCAGTATGAGAACAACTGTGACAGTGTGTGGGAGGAGGGCCTTATAGGTGTGTGCACACAAGGAGTACGGGTGCCTGTGTCAACGGTGACTGTGTGTGTGTGTGTGTGTGTGTGTGTGTGCATGTACACTAGCGTGAACACAGGCGTGTGGGCATGCCTTGCATCCTGAATTGCCTACAGCTCGGGCCGCACGCAGCCCCAGGTGGAGACAAGACTCTGGCTGCCGAGCACTGCGGCTCCTGCCACTGCCGGTGAGCAGGAGGTCCTGCCCTGCAGCCCGGGGTCTCTTCCGTTGTGGGGGCTAGGCCAGCACCTCACTCTCATGGTGTCGGTCGCCAGATAGACACACACCAGCAAGCCACCAGCTACAGACAGCCGACAGCAGGATCGAGGCCCCTTCACTGAGGCCAGGGTGGGAAGGAGGGGGTACCTGCTGGACAGAATCCGCAGACAGAGCCTGAAGGTCCCGTCTGTCCTGAGGATCAGGAGTGACAGACCCTTCCACGACTGTGAGGTGGGGCCCGCCCACTCGCAAGCCCCCAGCTCCCGTGTGAGCTTCGTCTCTGTATCTGCCCCCCTTCCCCCAGCAGGACCTCTTTCCCCAGGGAGCCCAGCGTGGGGCCTACAGACCGCACAGAGGTGGCAGGAAAGGACAGAAAGAGCACGGTGACAGCCCTGTGCCAGACACCTGGGGTCGTGGTGACATTTGTGATCCTGCTGGGGTTAAGAACAGAAATGCAACACATTTCTTTGACATACAGAAGCAGTCGATTGAAAATACACATTGTGGACCAGATGACAGAGTCTTACTGCCAAAATTTAAAAATAATAGCAGCGGCCGGAGCACATCAACCACATAGTCCTCCTTGGTGGCACAACACGCCAACGGGTGGCATTCCCAGTGCCAGCCCAGACCTGTGGCATCCCCTCTACTCCCTCCACCCCACCCCAGTGCCCCACAGCCCCCCAGTGCCGCCTCCAGCCCCCAGATGCTCTGTAGCCACCCCAGCCCACTGCCTCTACTGCACAGACCACAGCCTTATGTGACTCAAAACCAAGGAAATACATTGTGTCACTCGGGGTCCAAGCGCAGAGGAAGCCGGGGACAGGGAGGGAGGCACCATTTACAGGCAGTCCCTGAGCTCTGGCCCTGGGGTGGGACCACAGCACACGCTCTGAGCTGCCCTGATATGAACGGAGGGCGCCGTACCCAGCACCCCCCCCCAGGGGAAAGCGTGAGCACCAGGGACGGCTCCAACTGTGTACACGGCTGGCCTGGGTTCTACAGAAGAGGTACGGGGTCCCGCCAGCACAGGGCTGTGCCCCAGAGCCTCGGGTGCCACAAGCAGAACAGGAAAGCTGCAGGAGCCCCGAGTGCCTCTAAACAGTGGCTCTGACAACAGAAGTGGACCCGGCACAGAGCGGACTTGAACTCAGGCTCCAGCCCAAAGTGCAGGCTCTCCGAAGACCTGCTCACCAGCAAGTTTACCTCAAAAAGAGACCCTCAAAAAATATCAGCTGTGTTCCCCTGCAGGATGCCCTCCCGGCTTAGTCTGTCCCCTTGGGACACGGCCACTGCACACCCCGTATACCCACTGCCTGCCTAGAATTCGGCACTGGGGAGGCAGCGGTGTCAGCAGGTGGCTGCGCCCCAGGGAGGCGGTGTGATGTACCGGAGGCCTCGGGGAGGCAGGAGGAGCAGCAGGGACGCCGACATCGCCTGCTGCGTGCTGCCTCCCTCGCTCCGAGCTCGTTAAGGGCAGATTTCCCAGACACCTGGGACTGTGCAGCCGGAAGACAGGACCGGGGGCATCAGCCCTTCCCACCACCACAGGTCCCTCTGCCCAGGGCCTCATCTACGTGTCAGTATCACCACCATCAACAGCGACCTGAACACGTTCCACAGAGGACAGAGGGCTCGGAAGCGACAGGATTTCCCATACTGCCTTCCTCGGAGGAAACTCCCACCCTCACTCCAGCCCTGCAGGTGCACTTTCGACCGATGGGGGCCCAGGCTCAGGCAGGGACCGTCTGCATCGCCCAGGGAGCAGGAGCAAGAGGCAAGGGAGCCATTCACCTGTCCCTGTCCCGCACACCCTCGCCTCTGGGCTGCTTCCTCCGCCCTTCGGGGGAGAGACGGGACAGCAGGTTCCTTCCCTCTTCTTAAATGTCTCTCTAGCAGGAATGCCTAGGCGCTCTGGAGGACAATCCTTTATTTAAAGAGAAGACAATGCTAGAGGCTTTGAGGGCCCCTGCAGAACCCCTGCTGTGCACAGGGGACAGCATGGCCCACATGCCCGGACCTTTCTGCTCAGGAGCTGCCCTGGCATCTGCCCTTCTGGCTGCAGTGGGAGCTCATCATGCCCACAAGGGTCTGGCAGCCAGCATGAGCACCAGGCTACACACAAGCCAAGGGGCCTGGGAGGATGGGGGGCCAAAAGGATGTTGAGCACCGCCATGGTGCCCTGGGGAAGCACAGAGGGGCCCGGGAAGAAGCCCAGCCCTCACCCACTCCCTGGCCCGCCCCCAGCCCCTCTCTGTGCCTCTTCTCTGTCTGCAGCCCCCACGCCTGCGTCTCCTTCCTCTCCGTGAACCTCCCAACCCGTCTCTGCCTGCTCTACTCCACGCCCTCTCTCCTTCCCTCCGGTGCCCCACCTGCCTGCAGTCTGAGCACGTGCCCGTCTCTCTTGGGTCTTGGAAAGCGAGCCCAGGACACACCTGACTCTTACCAGGCTCACAGCCCGCGCCCTCTCACCAGGCGTCGGGGGCGGGGCCAGCACTGGTCCTGTCTGTCCCCCCAGCCCCTCCCACCTCCATCCCCAGTCCCGAATCCCCCTCTGTCGGCTTCCACGCTGCCTGCTCGTGTCCTCCTCGGCCCCCACAGCCACCGCCTTTCCTCAGATAGGTCCCCGCCATGCTGGCTCGCACCACCTCGGGCTGAACTGCAGCTACAGCAGGAGCCAAACCCTCCCTAGGGTTCTTGTGGGATGAGCGCCAGGGAGTGCGCCCAAAGCCCCCAGGGGCACAGCCGATGCCCACTTGCCCCCACCCTGGGATCGAGGGGGGTCTGGCAAGAATCCAGAAGGAACCACAGGAGGCAGAGCTCCTGGCTCTCGTCCTTGCCAGCATCTCCTGCCAAGCCATGAAGACAGTGACAAAGTTCTGCGCGGGGAGCCAGGGTCAGGGCGACCTCAGAGCAGGGGCGCAGGGGCGGGAGAGACCAGACTGAGCGTGACCTTGGCAAACCCCACTTCCGAGAGGTCCCTTGGACAGAGAGGGAGATCAGAGGGACGCACAGTCCTTTTCTGTCGCCTCACATCCTCCCCTGGGGCTCCAGGACACAGCGGAAGCCCGGAGGAGCAGGGGCTGCGCGCCCACCGGCCAAGACCCCAGCCGGCAGTCAGAGCCTCCCGTGGGGCTGGGCTCTCTCGGCCGCTCCCGCCCCCCGACCTTGGGCCAGTCTCCCCCTCTCCCCACCCCACCCCGCACCCACGGGCGCTTTGAGACCGGACAGTATCTCTGTGCAAAGCCCGGGCAGAGAGTGTCCCTGGCTGCTGAGTGACCTTGAACAGCCCCCCTCCCCCGCCCCTGTCTGGGACCTCAGTTTCCCCACCCGCCCCTCCAGAGGAAGCGCCTCGAACTCAGGGCACTCCCGCGGAGCCTCTGGGACCCACTTACCGTCCTCCAGAGACGCGGGCGCTTGGCTGGGACCAGCGTGGCTGTGACCAGCAGGTGCGAGGTGGCCACCACGAGCCCGAAGCCGACAGCCAGCAGGCTGCGCACGGGCAGCAGGGCGTAGGACACGAAGGTGACCAGCAGCAGCTGCCAGACGCCCTGCTCCGCAGCTGCCGAGCCCTCGGCCGCCCCGGCCAGGCCCCGCGCGGGTCCGCCGAGCGCCAGCGGGCAGCAGAGCAGCGCGAAGGTGAGGCTGAGCAGCAGCGCCAGCCGGGCCACCTGCCGCAAGCGCGGCGCCCGCAGCGAGCGCACGTTGGTGATCGCGAGCAGCGCCAGGAAGAGCGCGCAGTGCACCGGGTGCGACCCGCGGGCCAGGCCGGGCGCCGGCCCCGGCGCGCCCAGCAGCTCGCCCAGCGCCAGCGCGCCCGCCAGCGCGCTCAGCACGGCCAGCGCCTTCAGGGTGGCCGCCTGCTCCAGCCGCAGCGTGTAGCCGCGGAACAGCGCCTCCAGCTCGGGGCACGCGAACTCCTCGCCGCACGCCCGGAGCCCGCGCCGGCCGCCCGGCCCGGCCGCCCGCTCCGCACCCCCGGGCTCGCCGCCCCCTCCGCCGCGCGGCGCCCCCGACATCCCAGCGCCATGCAGCGGCCGCGGCCACGGGCGCGCCCCTCGCCGGCCCGGGGAGCCCGGGATGCCCGGGGTGCCCGGGGTGCCCGGGGCGCCGGGCGCGGGCGGGCGGCGAGGCGCCGGGGCGCGGGCGGGAGGAGCTGGGGCGCCGCCGGCTGCCCAGCGCGCGCGCCCCGAGCGCGTCCCCTCCCGCCCGCCGCGCCTGCGCACTGCGCCCGCCCGCGCCCGGGCCGCGGTCCTCCGCGGCCACCGCGCTGCGACAGCCGAGCCCCGGAGCCGGAGCCGCGGTCCGGGGCTCTCCCGGGTTGTGCCCCCACGTCTCCACCCGCCGAGGATCCCCCGGTGCTTGAACCCCTCCCGGGCCCCGCCTAGATGAGACGGGCCTGGTACCTGCACCTGTGCTTAGAGGAACCCGCCCCCCCAGTCTTGGGGATGTTAAACAATTCTTGCGGAGGAAGGGAAGGTCCAGACAAATGTGTCTTCTCCCCAAATGAAACCAGAGAGGAGTTTGCCTCTGCTGGGGACTTGGACCCCGGACCCCCCAGACCCCGAGGGCGGGGGTTGTGGGGTAGGCTTCTGCCCTGCCAGTGTCCTGGGCTGTGCCCGGGACGGGGCAGAAGGGTCAGTGCTGGTGCAGATCTGAGCCAGGATGGAGCCTGTCCAAGGGAGAAGGTACCAGGCCGCAGGTGCACGATGGGCAGGGAGAAGCAGCTCTGAGGACAGCAGGGCTGTGTGCCCCAAAGAAGAGCTGGAGGTTCAGGGAAGGTGACAGGGCCCCTTTCAGCAGCACAGGGGCCAGGACCCTGTGGTTCAGTCCTGAAAGCTGGGACCTGGTGCTGAGGTGGCTCCGGGGCTGGTGTCTCTGTCTCAAAGGATGGGGGGAACTGGTCCCTTCTGGAGGGCCCGGAGCAGAGCAGGAACTGCGGGAACCCCACTGCTGGCTATTGGGAGTCTGAACCTCCGGCCCCACCCCACCCCCCACCCCCCACTGTGCTCCCAGAGACCGGCTCCGCTGATCCCGTACAACCGCTGGCCTCTCTGCGCAGCCGCAAGGATGGCAGGGCCCTACAGCCAATGCCCACTGTTGTCACGAGGGCTCCAAGATGAAAATTTGAGGTGTCCATTTCTCTGGGATCAGGGTGAACAACGTGTAAAGGCTCCAGAGTGGTCTCTACCTACCCACTCTCACCCGAGTGAGGAGGACACATCCGGGCCCAGGCCAGGTGCATTCCCATCCCTCTGCCCCAGCTCGGTCCCCAGCCTGTCCCTCCTTCCACATTCAGCCGCTCCTCTGGGAAGCCTTCTCAACTGAACTTTCTCCAGCCCCACGTCCCCATCTGTCCCTGAAGGTTCAAGTGTCTCGAGATCCTTCTTGTCCAGCCGTCCCTGAAGTGTGTTTACACACCAGTGATGTTCTAGCAAATCGGGTCAATATCGCCCAAATGATCAAACCCCACAAAGAGGAAGGGTGTATGACAAAGTGATCCGGGCAAAATTTACAGAAAAGTGTAACCCCTGGGCCCTTGTTTTGACCCTCAACGCATCCCTCAGACAAAAATAAAAGTTCCTTGGTTGGGCTGGCACAGCGGCTCAAGGGAGAGCTGAGAGGACTTGCCCGGAGGGGTGATGGAAGAAGGGGGTGCTGGTGGGCACCACAGCTTTATCTCGGCCACACCTGCGGTCCTGGCCAGGGGTGCAGGCCGCACGGTGCTGAGCGGCTTTGTGGCCTCATTTGCTGAGGCAGCCGGCTCCTGGCGTCAGAGGGGGCATGCAGAGCCCAGTCATTCCAACCCCGAGAGAAACAGCAGCCCCTCCTTGTGACTGTGAGTGTGGACTTGTGCGCAGATACGTCAACGCTCCATCGACATTTGCCAGGTAGGATGGGCCAGGGACAAAGAGGGAAGCCACCTGCGTGGGGTCTCCTCCAGTACACCTCATGTCCTTATTTTAGGGGAGATCTGGACATAGACTGCGTTCAGAGACTGGAGGTGGGGCCTGGCTGGCGAGTCTGGGGGGAGCCTCCAGCCTGGCTGGACCAGGACAGGCAGTGTGGGCTCAGCCCCTCCCAGCCGTGCTGGGACCCTCTGCCCTTCCACTTCCTCCGTGAGGACCAGGACTGGGCCTCCTGCAGAAGCTAAGCAGATGCTGTGCTCTGCTCCTGGACTTCCAGCTCCTAGAACTGTGAATGCAAAAGTTCCCTTCCCACAACATGCACTCTCGGTTACTCCCTGTGGCTGCCTCCCTCACATTGTCTCCCCTTTATAAAGTGCAGCGTCCTCTGACCTGAGTGTGTGTCCCAGCCCTTGGGAACATTTCCCCATGTTCTCATTTGTTTGGAAAACGAGGGGTTCGGGAGCAGGTCCTTAATTCACTTGAGGACGGCAGTCAGCATCCCATGTATCTCTTTTGGACTCCTTTTTCCAAAAGGTAGCATAAAACCCCAAGCCGGGCTTCCTTTGTCCAGAACTCTGAGAAGGCGTTGGCTCGTGTGGCTGACAGTAGCCGGCTGAGGCTTTTGCTGTCACCTGTGGCCTGGCCACGGCCACATGACCCAGGGGAAGTGCTGGCCACTTTGCTCACTGCTGGAACTGGCTGCAGCCTGGACAACTGGAGCACACAGAGAGGTCCCACTACTAAAGGAGGGACTACAGTTGCTCAGGTGACAAGTGGACAGAAAGCCAGGGACACACAGCAGGCAGCAGCGAGGCTCACCAGTTAGCCGCTATGAGCATCACTGGTGACACTGGTGAGCGGGAGGTGGTGGCAAGGCTTCCACGTGACCGGTGAGGACTCTGCACACTACATAACCATCCCGTTGTGTGTCCCTCTTTGCAGGGAGAACTGATGGCCGGATGGTGATCAGAGGTTTGGGTATGATCCTTCCCACTTAAGAGGGGACCCAGGTCCCCCTGTGGACTCTGGGTGGTGGAGGAGAGATGGGCACTAACCCAGCAGGGGCTCCTGCAGGGGTGGAGGACGCAGCTTGCACATCCTTGGTGGCTTTTTGGGGGGGACTGGGGGAACAGTTCTCGATTTATAGTTCAGGCTGGTCCTGAGCTCAGCCTGGAACTCACAGCAATCCTGCCTCTGCCTCCCGAGTGCTGGGATTACCGGCGTGAGCCACCATGCTCAGCTCTGTGATATGTGGTTCTGATTGCTGGTGGGTGAGTCTCCACACCCAACACTGTTGTATGTGGTTACCAAGGATCAAAACTGGGCCCTTGCACTTGCAAGACAGGCGCCAGCATCACTAAGCTAAATCCCCGGCCCCTTGGTGGCTTCTTGTGCCTGGTCTTCTCCCCTGTCCCCCACTCCTGTGTCCCCCAAGGCACACAGAGCTTCTCTGAGGACCTGGGGGTGGAAACAACTCAGAACTGGCTGCTAGGAGAAACTTTTTCTGTTTGTGATACTGAGGACCAAACCCAGGACCTCCCTGATGCTCATCCTCAGCCTTTTTTATTTGTTTGAGACAGGTCTCGCTAAGTCTTTAAGTTGTCCTGGTTGGGCTTGAACTCATAGAGGCTCTGCCTCAGCCTCTCAGAGTGCTAAGATGACAGGTAGGGAGAGACATTTTAATGTGATGAGGAAGATGTGAACACTGAAGACATTCAGGATGCCGCATCACAAAATATTCCTGGCTGGTCTATTGATTAGCTCGAACTGTGATCACTTGAGGGGCTGTTACTTCAGAAAGGGCCACTTGGCCTGACTTTCCCTGCATGCTGCAAACATAAAGATAGTTGTGTGAGCGCTGGCCCACACACCAAGGCCGGAAAGCAGCCTGGGTCTGCAGACTGGCTCAGGGGCTGCCATAACCCCCAACAAACCAGCTCCAAAGTAGCCCTTCTCTCCATGAGTAACGACCCTGGAATCTGCTGTCTCAGCCTAGAGGTCCTGAACATTTCGTCATTCTCCAGTGAGCCAGCTCCTGTGTTAGTGGGTTCCCAGATTCACAGCCCACCTAAGAACCGGTTGGAAGGGGGATCTTTCTCCCTTGCAGGGCCCAAAGACACCATGGTCCAAGGCTCCTCTGGTTCCAGAGTGAGACTTCCCTCCGGAGCCCCTCCCTTCCCTTTTGCAGACCAACCGGGCCTCAGGGACACCTTTACCCTCAGATCTGTCTGCACATAGGCTGCAGCCTGTCTGTCTGTCAGACACTGATGATCAGTCCAGCCCAGCACAACACTCAGGTTCGCTAAGGAGGGCGCTACCCTGGGTGACCCGCAAGAGCCAAAGCGGGCACGTTCTGCCCTGTTCTTTATTTTAACTTCTTTCTGCTAAACTCAAAATTAGATGCAGTGAGGTGTATTGGAGAACCCCAAACCCTGCCCTTGATGGCAAGGTGAGCTCCAGTCTGGTAGTGAGCAGTGTGGGTGACACGCTCCTCCCTGCCCAGCCCCCTAGGGCCCTTGTGCACACCCTGGGGTAAAGGACAGCACTCCTGAAAGGGGCTTGCCTGGCTGCCGGTGCCTAAGGCCTGTCTCTGCCTGCGCTGCGCTCTCTGTCAGGAGTCCTTGCTCCGAGAATGGGCTCCCTGGACACTCCATGCTCTTCTCAGACTGTGTTGGGGGTGGCTGAGGACATCATAGCAGCACCCCGTCTTTGCACATGGGGACTACAGTCCTGGACAGAGCCAGAGCTGTTGCCCTGGGAGAGCTGAAGTGGCATTTGCAGGCCTTCTCCCTGAACAGCTGGCCCAGGGCACCAACAAGGGCACAGCCCGTTTCCTGCCAGCACCTCCTGGATGATTCCACACGTGGTCAGGACAGACAAGGTGAGCTGAGGTTGGGAGGAGAGACTCTCCATCTCCAGAGAGACAGAACTAAGAAAGAAGGTGGGGAGGAATTCTTCCTTTAAGGAACTGGGTTACATGGTTCTGCAGGGTGGGCAGACAGACTAGAGCCCAGAGAGCACTCTGCCCCTCTCTGATCCCATGACGACCTGCTGGAGAGCTCCATGGTAACGGGTGGAGATCGGCCTCCTTCAGTCAGGCCTTCTCCTAGCAGGACAAGGACCACTCACATCACAGAGAACAATCTCCCTCACTCACAGTCCAGGAGTTCCCGTGCAGCCCCATCCAGAACCACCCTCACAGAGCGCTGTCCGACCGCCCGTCTCAACTGACACAGGCGTCAGCCCTCCCCAGGGCACCTGAGCAAAGTCACCAGGAAGGAAACGCCCTGTGGCAAGGCCTCCTGCCTCAATGGTGGCAGGTCCCGCGCCTGCCGATAGGATGAGTCGGGGAGGGGTTCTTCCCAGTCCAGGGCTGGGGCTGTGCGGCTGGGCTGAGCCCTTGCTTGGAGCATTCCTGCAAGGAACCTTCCCGAGCCGCCGTGCCTCCTGCGCTCACAGCTTCCGGGCAACCTTGGGGCAGGCGCAAGAAACTCCGAGCACCTGTTTTTCCACTTGTCACCGCCCCTGCTTTGAAAGAAACGGGACTGTGCACCCCAGTGGCTGCTGGGAGGCGGACCCCAGACATGTGACCATCCACACAAACATCCTGCAGCCCTCCACGTGCCACCTTCCACGCCCCACCTCCAGCTGGAAACAGGAGCACCTCCCGCAAGAGCAGGCCCTCTCCCCAGGCAGCAGTCCTTGGGGACACAGGACAGGAAAGTCCCGCCCAGCCCGTGGGAAGCCACAGTGCGGAAGGACAGACAGTGGCCGCCCCTCCCACGTGCAGCAGCCTAAGGACTTTCAGGGTCACCGTAAGTCCTGGCTCAGCCACAGGGGGGACAAGAGACAGCCAAGCTCAGGTGCTTCCCCCAAGCTGCTGCCAGGACTCGATTATTTATAGTGACACTGGGGACCTAAGCTGGCAGCAGTGTTAACTGGATTTGTGTAAACCACCCTGGGCTGCAGACACGGCAGAGACCAAGCCGGCGGCCGGCCCTGAGACGGTGGCAAAATATTTCAAATCGGGTTCTGGCTCCCGAGAGCGGAGCGTGGCGGAGAGCTGCGCTGACAGCTGCGTCTGGGAGGCCGGAGGAGCTTCAGCCTGAGGATTTGTGCTAAAAATAGCATCGCTGGCTTGTGGGTAGAGAATTTGACCCAATTAGAGATTACCAGTTTCAGGAATTACTGGAAAAGAAATCTCATTAAATAGGTTAAATATAGGAGCCAAAAGCTTAAAAGGCCACTTGGGATTAAAAGGGAAACCAAAACTCCAGAAAGATTCTAAAACACATTCTGCAGCCCCCTTGAGGCTCCATTAGTGGAGACGCTGCCCTCGCGGAAGGGCCTGAGACGAGGTCCTGGAGCCCGGCGTCACTCGAAGGGGATGGGGACGCGGACGCCAGCGCAGCCTCCCTGCCGGCCTGTGCGGTTCCGACTAAATGGCCCTCCTCGGGCGCTGGCTCCAATCACACGTGACTCGCTCTCACGTGACTTTGCTCCTGTCACACATGGTGAGTACGAGCAGGACCCTGCCGAGCCACGCTGCATTTCCACACGCCCCCTTCTTGGACTCCCCACGGCCAGTCTGTCACCCAGGGCACCCAGGGCACCCACGCCACGCTGGCCCGGCTGCAGCGTCTCGGTCGGGGCTGCCCGGAGGCCCAGCCGTCCCCAGCCAATACCAGGTTTCCCCAGAATGGAAACAAGTTATCTGCTTCTTGTTCCAAAAAAAAAAAATCATTGGCTTCCTCATGCTGCACAGCATCCCTGGCGCGGCTTGTCACAGCACATGCATCCTGAGAAAAACCCTGAGAAAAGAAACGCTGGGTTTGAACGCCTCTGGGAGGCGCGGCGGGAACAGCCTCCTCCGAGGGGGCAGCGCTTCCCCGACCTCACACGGAGCTCTAGGGTATTCGGGGGCCGCGAGTGGGGCTGGCACCCGACCCTGCTCCTCTCACCCACGCCCTCTGCGCCCTGTGGCTGCACCCCTACATGGGAGAGTCGGCTTCGAATTCTGCTCCTTTTAAAAAAATGTTATTAATACTGGTACACATTTACAGTTCGTAATAATTACATTCCACACACGGGGGTGGTCCAGGTACACAACACCACTTCACTCTCCTCTATCCCCTCCTCCCTCCCTCCATATCTTCCCCCACTTTCCTTTTACAAATCTCCCTATTTCCTCCTGTCTTATTTCCTGTCCTGTCCACCTGCTGTTCTGCTCTTTATTTATACTTTAGGTTTCTCATAGATTACAGTGGTCCTTGCACACCCGTATTTGTAACAGCACAACTCATAGGAGCTGGACCTTGGAAGTGGCCTCTGTGTGGTTCAACAGATGAAAGGCTAAAGAAAATGTAGTGTTTCTAGACGAAGGAGCACTACTCTGCCATAAAGAAGGATAAACCTGAGGCAGGTGTAGGGAAATGGATGCACCTTGAAACCCTAACGTTAAGTGTAGTCAGTCAGTCACTTTCTCTTCTGCTTTTTGCCGACCCCTGCGACCCCGTGGCCCCGTCCCTTCCTCCGGGGTGCACGGGAAGTGTCAGCTCTCTCCTCTCAACTCACAGGCAACCCTGGACACGTCTGGTCAGCAAAATGTGAGGGTGTTTCCCACACCAAGGAACCCCAGAGCAGCCAGGCCCTCTGTCCCTGCTCACTCTCAGACTGTCTACCTGGGTTAGCCACAGACGCCCGGGCAAGATGGCAACCTGGCGCCCAGCATGGGGACAAAAGGCATACACTTCTGGCCTTGACCTATTACTCGTTATCCGCACAATCAGTTTTTTCTAAGGCAGTTAAGGACTTAACAGTTGCTTTCACTTTAAAAAAACAAATGATTCTTCACTTGGGCGACGGATGCCCCATAGGTCACTAACAGCAGAACAAAGCTTAATCTTCCTTTTGTACCTGTCTCCTTTATTAAAACTTGGAGTCAGAACCTTGCCCCTCTCTGAGAATCCATGTTAATTATTTGCGGGTGTCTGTCTAAAACCCACCAATGTAAGATTGACTGGCCTTCAATTCACATAACTCATCTCCTCCCCATTCAAGACCGGACACCGAGATAAGAATTTACAGAGACTCCCCACTACCCGTGGGCGACCAGAAGTCTCCAGTCATGACCCTACAACTATGGTCACCTTGGGCTGCAGCAGAGGGTCCCTGAGACTGGTCCATGAGGGCCAGACAGGCAGAGACAGTCACCTCCTGGGTAGATCTGGCCCTTTGAGCCATCTTCCCCCCAGAACCATCTCTCAAGGCCAGGTCACTGGGCCCTTTGCACCTGAACACTGAATAAAAACCACCCTGTTTCCTGTGTCAAATGACCAGTCTGATCTTCTCCGTGGGAACTGCGCCCCTTCCACTCCCGAAGCTGAAGTTCTTTCTCATTTTCTCTTACTTCCTAATTCTGCCCAGTAATCTGCCAACACCAGTCACACATCCTAAAGTGCTTTCTGCAGAGATGCCCAGGCCCTGTGTGGGCTGAGCTGAGGTCCCCCACAAGTCAGAGGTTCTCACAACCCCCCATTCTACCATCTGCAGTGTCGGCTCCGGGAACCAGGAAAGTGGTTACTTTCTTGGCTTCCAGGTAATACAAAGACCACGTCAAAGGGTGCAGACAAGAAAACAGACACCTGGATGGAGGTGCAGAACTGTCCCAACAAGGCTCTCCCGGGCCTCTAACGTTCTAGGAGGGTGTGTCAGCCTCCGGCACAATGACTGTCCCACTTCATCAGTCTGTCACCTTCGGCACCTCATGCTTTGGGGTTTGTAGGGAGATTTCTTCATGTAGCTAATAGGACCTGCATCACCAACCACTGGCAACCAGCTCAACCCTCCGCCACAGGGTGCGGGGCCACTGCTGAGAGCCCACGCTTCCCACCCAAGTCCCTGGGTGACTCTTCTCTTCCTCCCGCCCCTTTTCAGCCTTTCGTTGTAAAAACTTTCAACCACATGGGGAAATGAAAGAGGTTTCTTCGAGTGAATCAAGGGAAGCATGGACTCTGCGACACTTGGCCCTGAACTCCTCAGCTCTGTCACCTCGGCATGACGGCTTAACTTCATCACCAGGGACATTATCCCCTTCAGTTTTTAAATTTTATTTATTTGGTACTGAGGACTGAACCCAGGGCCTTCACACTGCATTACGTACCCAGCCATTTTTCACTTTTAAGATTCTGAAATACAGTCTCCCTAAGACTCAACTGCCCTGGCTGAACTCAGACTTGGAATCCTCCTGTCTCAGCCTCCCAGTCATGTGCCACCATGCCTGGCTTACTCTTTTATTACAGCATAACATTTATTGCTGCATTTTAGGCAGGAATAGCCAGGCCTCTCCTCACCCACAGCCCCTCCGAGGGGCAAATTCCCCTGTGCAGGCCAGGGGGCGGTTGCAGCAACCTGTCTCTGCACTAAGGTCAGAGTGTCGCTGGAGATGAGGCCGCTGGAGACCTCTCACCTGGACCCGTGGAGCAGAAAGAGCTCAGAGCAAACCCTAGCCACCCGTCCTGCCGGCCTGTGCAGAGAGAGCTCCACCGCCAGCCTGTCACTGTCCAAAACTGCAGGGCAGCGGCCTGGAGCACTTCGGGCCACAGAGCGGCCCAAGGCCAGGGTGTGGCTGGTGGAGCTTGGCGTGCAGCGGCTTCACCTTGGAGCCACAGTCCTCTCTTCCAAGGGCCTGTGGAAGATTTGCCTCTCTGGTGAGTGTTAATTAATGAGCAATAACTACCCAGCTCCTCCTGCCTGTGTCTGAAGCGCCTAGAGGTGAGATAGAGAAGGAAGGAAAGCTGAGAGACGAGAGTCCTGCCTAACACGCCCACCTGCTCTCAGTGAAGACCTGCGCACGCACCTGGCAGGAGCCCGAGGGCAGCGGCCCAGCGGGTCGAGGGTCTGGCTGGGCTCTGCGAGGGCAGCTGCGCCCTGAACAGCAGCATCCCTGACAGCGGGACTGACCCGGGCCGGGGCGGCCAGCTTGCTTTTCTCTCTGTCCTGTCCTGCAAAAGAAACAATCCTCCCATCGTCAGACGTGCCCCTCAGGCTTCAGGACCACCCAGGCCCCTCCCTCTGTCTCCCCGCACTCACTGGACTGCAAGCCACCCGCCGGGTGCTGCATTTCCAGCCTTAGAATATTAAGTTGCATTTTTTTTTTACTATAAAAAATTGCTTTCGAATTTCATAAACACAGAAACATATATACAACAGGGAAAAAACGAACCTGTGCTCTCGCCAGCCAGAGATGCCACAGACGTCTGTGTGCATTCCCAACTGCCTGCCACGCTGGTTCACATCAGAGGTGGCTGTGGTGACTGGAGCTGCGCAGGAGGGAGACTGAGGCAGCCGACTGAGCATCGTGCAAGACCACTGCAGTTTCTCAGGGCCGTCACATACAGCTGTCACACACCAACAGGCCATGGAGGGCAGGAGCTTATTCTCTGAGTTCGGAGACCAGAAGCTCGAAATCAAGGTGCCTCCAAAGCCAGCTGTCTGAAGGTCCTTCCTCCTGTCCTGCAGCTGGTGTGTGAGGAGGGACAGGGCAAGGAATCCCAAAATGTGTCAGAGCTTCAACCTCGGAGCCGGCCTATCTGTCCATCAGCACGAGCATGAAGTTTGGAAAGCGTGGTGTGTGTAACACAGTGGAGGACCACTCAGCCAGAAAGGAAGGTAAACTTGAATCATTTATAGGAAAAGAGACCTAGATGTTAAGGGAAATAAATCAGGCATAAGCTTAAATATTGCATGGTTTCTCTCATAATAAGAAACCCAAGGCACAAATAATTAAAGAGTGAAATAAAAGATGGATCATAGGAAAAGGAGATAGATTTTTGCAAATGGTAAAAGGATCAAGAGATGAAAGGAGAGGAGAAGCACGGGGCGTGGAAACAATTCGCATGTGTTATGTGCATGTACCCACTCCCTAGACAAAAGTGATTATGACGTACTACAAACGTGGGCTGATACAAATGAAAATTTGGATGGAAGAGAACGACGCTGAACAAAGATGTCTGGCGGGGATATTGATTTCTTTAGGCTGAATTCACCTGCGGAACCGACTGGCTTTTCCCGTGTGCAGCCAGCTGTGAAGATGTCTTTCCCAACCAGCCTTTGTCGCCAGAGACTGGAAAGCGGATTGCAATGAAGCTGAATGAGCAGGTTCCCTGCAGGGACACCCCCCAAGCCAGTCAGGGGCCAATGGCAAGAGAATAAAGCAATCAAATGCCTGAAAAGGTCCTCCCAGGCTCCTCTGTGCTTTCACAGCAGGACCAGACAAGGAGCTACATGGGGACCCGCGGCTCCCAGCAGCTCAGCTGAAATTCAACACCCACACAGACACATCCTACTAAGGTGGATGCAAGCAGGTGGTGGCCCCCCGAAACCTGTCTCTTCCCAGCACCAACAGCTGACTATGAATTGCCTACACCTGGGCTCAGACGCTACCAGTCAGGACTCCACTCAGCAACTTTGAGTCCCTTATTTGCATGGAGGACCCGGGCGGGACCTCTGGACAGGTGAGATTAGCCTTCGGAGAACGGCCCATTGCTCTGCTCCAGCTCAGAGCTGCAGCTCCCTCGGGCTCCAGCAGAAGTCTCCATAAAAACCTTATGATGACCGGGTGCAATGGTGCACTCAGGGAAACCAGCACAGTATGAGGCTTAGGCAGGAGAATTTTGAGTTCCAGCACAGCCTGGCAACTTAGAAAATTGAGTGAGTACAGTACTGTTTCTTTGTTCCTGGACTCATTGAGGTATAATCAACAAGTGGGTCAGGAATTATCTCTATTTAACAGATCCTAGGTGAGGTTTGGGTACGTGAGTACATTGACACGGTGCGTGGAGTGCAGCGCTTTAAGCTACCTGCCTTAGTAATGTTTCTCTTTGTTAAGACAAGATACTTGAAGTTAAAGGAGGCGAGGTTTGTGGTAGTGCACAGTTTTCAGGGGTTTCCATCCATAGTCAGCTGGCTCCAAGCAAGCTGGTACAGCAAAGCGGCACCGCAGAGGACAAAGAGTCCATGGTGGACAGAGGGCGGAGGCCACAGCTACGATAGCAACTCGGTTCTGCCCCTTTCATACTCTAAACTACCCGGCTTAAGCCAGTGCCAAGCTGCCCAGTGGACTTTAGTCATCACACACCCTTAGTCCCAGCATCAGCATTCTAGATCCAGTCACCTATGATGGCCCACGGCTGAGGGGACATCTTGACACAGCCATACCAGCACCTGGTCCCTCACATGGTCACTGCCATGTGCGGCCAGAGCACCTATAATCTCCCAGCAGCACCTTTCAGTACGTACTGCATCTCTATTAATCGTCATCAACCTCCTGTGCGTGGGAGCTCCCAAGTGATTCTGGGTACTTCTGAGGAATGGGTCTCTCTTGCCCTCTTCCTCCAAGCAGAAACAGAGGGACATCCTACAGCAGCTACCAGGAGCTACAATGCTTTGTTAGCGTTGGAAAAATCTGTGCATATCTTTCTGCAAATTAACAGATCCACACAGTGAAAATCACATGATCCCCTCGATGGGGGCATTAGAAACGTGTGTGAGGATTCATGAAAGTCACAACAAATCCTCACGTGCAGTACAAATGCAAGGACACCTACCTGATAGCATGTACCTATTGGAAGCCTTCAGAAAGCGTTATTTTTTCTGACTGAATCTTAGAAACATTTTCTTTAAAACTCAGGAATAAGACAAAGAAGCTCAGACTCATAATTTATATTCAGAGTTTACTGGAGGTTCCCATGAAAAATGCCAAAAAAAAAAAAAAAGTTCAACATGTAAAACACAAAGAACTTTAACTCTGGAAAATACAGAACTAATCTATTACTATCCTATTCCTGTATTGTTTCCTAAATAGAAAATCCAACAAAATCCACAAATTATTGGTAATGCTATCTATGACTAGATACAAGATTTTTAAATCTATGTTTCTAATCATCTGGAAAAATACATTAAGAGACACTTATTTCACTGTTTTTAATTTGTTTCCCCACCTTTTTCTTCGACAATGGAAATATAGGTTAATTAAAGACAATGGGAATTGTTTGGATATTGGGCTTTCCTATCCATAAATAATAAATCATTTCATTTATTTGGGTCTTCTTCAGCAACTTCTATAAAACTTCATAATCTATCCCTATAAGACTCACACCTCTTTCATTAAATTTATTCATAGATAACCTACAATGTTTGGTTATTCTAAGTAGAATCTCTTGGAAATTTCTATCTCTAAATATGTTTTTCCAGATGATTAAATACATAGATTTTTAAACCTTATATCTAGTCAGAGACAGCATTAGTAATAATTTGCGGATTTTGTTGGCATTACAAGGTATTATCTCTACAGAGATCAAGAGTAGATAGGAGGATGCATGTAAGTGATGCCCGAATTCCACGTCACATTGTTCTTGTTAAGATAAAATACCTGACATCCAAAGTTAAAGAGAAAGGGCTTCTATAGCTCAGTTCATAGAGGCTCCAGTCCATAACTGGCTGGCTCCAAGGCGGGGTGCAGAGCAGCACAGTTCACGGCAGACAGACACTAGCAAAACAACGAGAGACCCTGAAAGCATCTTCCTGCCCCTTTTATCTCTGGAGCGTTCGGACCCTTCGCCTTAGCGCTCTCAGGCCTAGCACTGTACCTTGAGTCAGTCACACATTCTAGACTCAGAGAGCTTTGAAAAAAACTTGAAGCCTTGCGGGGACATCTAAACACAAGCCATAGCAGAGGCTCCTTGGTTCCGTATGGGTTCTCAGATTACTTTCTCCGGTTTTGTGAGGAATGCTGTCAATATTTTGATTGGGATTACGTTAAGTCTGTATATCAGTTTGGAAGTATACTCGTTCTGAGCATACTCTGGTTCTGCTCATCCAGGAACAGATGTCTTTCAATTTTCTGATGTTTCCTTTGATTCTTTTTCAAGGTACTACAGTTTTCATTGCAGCAGTATTTTACTTCTTTAGTTAGGTCAGTTGCTAAGTACATGATTTTTATTTGGTGCTATTGTGAATGATATGTTTTTCCTAATTTCTTTCCCAGTGAGTTGATCATTAGTGAACAGAAATGTTATTTCTTTTTGCTTGTTGATTTTGCAACTTGTTATCTTACTAAATTTGGTCATTCATTCTAAGTGTCTTTTGGTGGAATTGGGGGGGTCTTTTATGTAGAGGATGACATTATCTGTAAGTAATAATAATGTGATGTTTTCTTTTCCTTGTGTATTCCTTTTATTTCCCTCTCTTTCCTGATTGCTCTGGCTAACGTTTGAGTACTATGTTTAATGGTAGTGGTGATGGTGGATAGCCTTCCTTTGTTCCTGATTTTAGAGGAAAAACTTTCAATTTTCCCCCCTTTTCATATAATATTGTCACTTTGTTTGTCATAAGTGGCTCTTATCGGGTTGAGATAAATTCCTTCCTGCATATTTTCTCTCAAATTTTTTCTCATGAATGGATGCTGGATTTTTATCAAAGGCTTTTTCTGCATCTATTGAGATGGTCATGTGATTTTTGTCCCTATTTCTGTTTATGTATTGTTATTGATTTGCATATGTTGAACTATCCTTGCATGCCTGGGAAGAAGCCTACTTGGTCATAATTTATGGTCTTCCATATGATTTGTTGCATTCTAATGTATTATTTGCTGCATTGTGGTTGCCAATATTTTGTTGAAGAATGATGTATCTATATTCATTAAAGAGATTTTCCTGTGGCTGTATTTTTTGCTTGGACCTTTGTCTAGTTTTGAAATCAGGGTAATGCTAGCTTCCAGGAATGACTCTGGAAGCACTGCTTCCTTTTCAATTTTATTAAACAGCATTGAGGAGTATTGGTGCTTTATCTTTCCTGACATTCTTGTGGAATTTGGCAGTGAACATCAGAACCTAGGCTTTAATTGATCAGTAGGTTTTTTATGCTGCTTCACTTTTGTTGCCTATTATTGGATTATTCCAGGTTTTGCTCAGTTTTGATAATTCATATGCATTACAGCTTGTTTCTAGATGTCCCCCCAAAGCCTCATGTGGCCATAGGTGAGGCTTTTCAGAAGTGGTTGGAACTAGAGCATTTGATGCTGGGATTAAAAGTGAGATGCTGGGATCAAGGATATGTGATTCCTAAATTAGTCCACTCGTGGGCTTGGCATAGTCCTGAGTCTGGATAATGGGAAGGCCCTCGTGGGTGTGAGTGCTACCCATCCTAAAGGTGGGCTGCCTGGATAGGAAGAGGGTTGCTGTTTTTGCTTGCCACTTGCTGTTTTTGCTGCCTTCGGCCCGCTATGAACTGTTTTTCCTCTGTGATGCCCATCTGCCATGTCAGTTTATTATAAGACAAAACCTCTACAAACTGTGAGCTACAATAAACCTTTTCTCTTTTAACTTTGGATGTCAGGTATTTTGTCTCATCAATGAGAAAAGTAACTAAGACAGTATGCATCTAGGAATCTACCCATTTCTTCTGAAAGATGATACAAAAATTTTTCGTGTCAACTTGACAAAACCACAGTACCCAGATATCATGTCAAACATTTGTCTATAATTATTCCATGAAGATATTTTAGACGAAATTAACATTTAAGTGCTTAGACTTTGAATGAAACATATTACCTTCCATTATGTAGGTGGATGTCTTAGTGACTTTCTCATTCTTGGGACAAAATACCTGATACCTAAAGGTAAAAGAAATTTCAGCTCAGCTTGTAAAGGTTTCAATCTGTGGTTGTTTGGACCCAAGGCAGGGAAGCATGGCAGAAAAGAAATCATCCATGACATAACAAGAAGGAGATGATGAGTCTTCCTCCTTCTTTCCCTTTTTATTCCATCCAGACTACGAGCCTGTTGGTTGGTGCTGTCCACTCCCACAGTGGGTTTTCCCTCTTCAAAAAGTCCACCCACATGTATGCTAAGCCAGTTAGGAGATTAATCCAGCATCACATACCCATTATCCTGCTACCTCTGAAAAGTCTCACCTATGAGACTTCAGGGGGACATAAGATAGAGACCATAGCAATGGGCTTTATCCAACCATTTGAGCCCTTTTAAAAAAGCTGAACAAGAAGGAAGAACTTTGTCTCCAAGGCACTATGAACATTAGCTCATCCCTGCGTCTTCAGACTGCTGGTCTACCCTGAGATTCTGAACTTGATCACACACACACACACACACACACACACACACACACACACACACACACAATTATGTGAACCAGTTCTTTAAAATGAATCTCCCTCCATGCCCTCCCACTTTGTGTGCACATGTCTGCATCTGTGTACACACATATATAGACCACTGATTCTCTTTTTTTCTGGAGAACCTTAACTAATACAGTTAGACCATCTTTTTGAAATTCCCCTTCTTCATTTTAATATAGACATTTATATGTTTAAATTCTCTCTAGGCACTGCTTTCACTATGTCTCATGAGTTTTACTCCCACAGCCTGGGTTTTTATTTCTGCTTCCCTCCATGTATTTTCCAATCATTCTTGTTATTTTTCCCTTGACCCATTGTTTACTGAATAATTGTTTCTTAATTTATACATATTTGTGAATTCCCCAAGTTTATCCAACTGATTTCTAACTTCATTCCACTGGGATCAGAGCACCTTCTTTGATATCCATCTGTAAAATTTTTTCTTTCTGTAGCCTCATATACAACCCACTCTAGAGAAATTTTCCTATGCATTTGAGAAGATATGCATTTTTCTGTTTGGGAGCAAAGTGTTTGTTATTACTTTCTCAGTAACCAAATATGCCCCTTCCTTCCTGATTGTTTTCATTCTTTTCTATAATTATAAATCATTGTCCATGAGAAAGTCCTTTTAAGTATTTACCTCTGTCTGTTGCAGCTTTTAACAAGACTGATTGGAATGCAGACATCTTTCCTCAAATAGCCTCTCAAGAATCCACTCAGCATCTACAGACACCTTCAAGGCCTGAGACAGGGGGAAAAGAGTCTCAGATAGTAGCTGCCCGATGCTCACAGAGGCCTCTGGGTGGATTACTAATTGCCCCCTGACTGCGCCTTTGGAGCAGTAGATGTGGCCTTCTTAGAAGACAGGGTGTCAGCACAGATATGTGGCGCTCCACAGTCCCAGGGCTGGAAGTTCAAGGTCAAGGTGATGGCTTCTAAGCCAAGGGGAGCACTGTTCCTACTTTGTCCATCTTCTGGTGACAGTGACACCCCAGCCTCCTCATGGCCCTCTCAGTGCGTGTGCCTGCCCCCAAATTTCCTCTCTTAATATGAACCCCATTGCATGGAGTTGAGAAGTCATCGTGATTAAATACAGCTAGTTACTACAATGGACTAATTTTTTCCGCAGTAACCCTTCTTCTGAACAAGGCTGTGTTCTGAGGTCCTGGGAGTCAGAGCTCCAATGTGTGAATCTGAGGAGGAAAATATTCAGACCATTCCAACTTGCATACAGTAAAACTTACCAATCTTAAAACACAGATCGATTTTTACTTCTCTACCAACTCACTGAGCCACCACCCAAACCAAGCCAGCGAACATTCCCAGCTCCCAGCTGGCTCCATCACACCCCTCAAGATAATTCTTTCCCCCAAAGTGAACGCTATTTTAGAGCGACTTTATTTGAAAGCCAAAGATCTATTTTTATCTCCTGATATCGTTTGAATCTGCCTGCCTCAGCAGGGGCTGCCGTCCCTGTGCTTCGGCCTCTTCTCAGCACGCGACACACTCCCAGTCTGCCCATCCTGTCCTGGAGTGGCGTGGACGGACACGTGCCAATGGCTCCAAGTGGATGAGAGGCCATTCCGCAGGGCACCAATGCTGAGCCCCGGGTAAGCACCACCCCCAGTCCCCTCCCCACACTCCAGCAGCCAGGCCTCCTGCCTATGGCCTTCACCTTGGAAGAGGCTTCCAGGGACCAGACAAGGAGGCTCATCGGGAAGACAAGAGCAGGTGCCGCACTGGTTCTGAAACCTCAGAGACTCTGTGTACATGTGGACAAAACTATGCTAAAATTTACATGAAAAGCTAAGGAAGCAGAACAGACGAGATAAAAGGCTGATCTTTCTGAGTGACCAAGACTTTTCCAGCAGCAGAAACCAAGATGGTGTGGCACTGGCCAAAAGGCAGACACACAGATCAGTGAGCATGAAGAGAACTCAGAAACAGACACACTCGTGCACTTAACTAGCACTGAGAAAGATAGCAAAGCAATACGGGGAGGAAGGACAGCACTCTCGACAAATGCTAGAGGAGAAATTGTACATCCTTGGGCAGAAAAACAAGGCTTTGAACAAAATAAGGGTTGAGGATGTAGTTCAGCAGCGCCAAGCCAGCCTGGTAACCACAAGGTCCTGTGTTTGATTCCCAGTACTGAAAAAAAAATACAGAAAACCAAAGCTTCACATGCTATACCCTAAAATTAACTTAATAATGATTTCAAAATTAAAATATAAAGCTATATTGAGCCCATTGGTAGAATATCTATCCAGCATGTATATATCATTCACATATATAAAAAGTATATATAAAACTTAAAAATGATGATATCAAATGTCAAGGATGCCAACCGGATCATTCATGTTGGTGCTGGCAGTGAAAATGGTAGATCCAATCTGGAAAAGACTCTGGTGCTTTATTTTAAAATGAAACATAAACTTGATCTAACCTGACAGCTCTACTCCAAGATATTTACTTCAGAGAAATGAAAACTTAAGTGCACACAAAAAATTAGTACCTGAGTAAGACCTTTATTATAAGATCCCAGAACTGGAATCAAATCAACTTGGAAATACAAATCTTATTTTGGAATCTAAAATATTCTTTAACAGGGGAACAGGGACACAAACTCTGGCTCATCCATCTTGTGGAATATTACTCAGTAGTGAAAATGAAGAGAATATTGATATATAAAACAGCCTGCCAAGATCTCAGGGGCACTATCCAAAGTGAAAACAGGAAACCCCAAAGATCATTTTCTGCGTTACAATATTTGCATACTAATTACAGTAATATTTATCATACATATGTATGTATATAAAATTTTGAAAGGAAAAAGCTGTAGAAATGGGAACCCATCAGTGGCTGCCAGGCCTTGGGGAGGGCGGTCAGGAGTAGAGGCTGGTGTGGCAGAGGGATGGTTGTTGTGACAGAATGTTTGGACAATTTTATGGTAGCGATGTTCACATGGGAAACCACACTTGCTAATACGACACGAACTGTACACAGGTACTGACCATACAGTGCAACCTCCTCGCAGAGAAACCAGCAGGAAAGTACCCGAGACCTGTCAGCACAGTTTCTACAACTTCCTATCCATCCGTGTGACTTCAAAGCAAAAAAAAATGCTTTTCTAAACTCAGCGCCACATAGCTTTAAAAATGGGATTAGGCCCCCAGCACCTGCAAGGCACGGATGACTCTCAGATGACTGAAGCCAAAGCCGCTGGGCACAGAGAGGAGGCACACGAAGCTGCATTCCAAGGAAGGAGCTTGTGGGCGGAGGTGCACAGGGAACCAGGACTGGATCTGGGAAGAGGGGCGAGCAGGAGACCAGCCAGAGGCTCTCAGGCTCTTCCCACGGGGTCCATGACAGAGGTCTATAGATAAGAGTCAGAAGGCTGTGCACATAAAAAAAGTGTGTGATTATTACAACAGAAAGGAAAGGGAGGGAAGCAAACCTGCCTGTCTTGTGCTTGAATTTCTTGCCCACTGAGACGGACTGTCTGTAGGAGCACAGTGTTCTTATAGCCAACCTCTGCCCGAGTCCCTCGTGAAGTGGCCAACAGCTGTTCCTGCTGTCTGTCAAGTCTCAAGGGTCTCCTCACTCACCCGCGGTCTGTGATTAAAACTCCAGGACTGAGAAATTTCTGCGTCAGTTAAGAATTTCTTTGGGAGCTGGGGATTTAGCTCAAGTGGTAATGTGCCTCCTTCAGAAGCACAAGGGCCCAAGTTCAATCCCTGATATCACACACACACACACACAAAAAAATAATAATAATAATAATAATAATAATAATAATTTCTTCACAAAGTTCTAGAACCCAAGTTGAACAAGATTCAAGAATTCTTTGAGTAGGATTTCTCAAACCAGGAAGAGATTCTCAGCTATGCCCTGTACGATGCTGTCAACTTGTTTGCATTAAGAAAAGCCCAGAAAACTGGTCACACCCACTTCTAAGTGACTAACGCTGTGAAGGTATTTCCAGAGGTGATTGGCATGTGGGACAGCCAACTGAGGGGGAGACTTGCTCAAATGTGGGGAGGCCATCCAAAAAGATGGGGGCAAAATAAACCTCTCCTCCTTGAAGTTGTTTTTCTCAGCCGTTTTGTCACAGCAACGGAAAGCTGACTCAGGCCCCAAAGAATGAGCTACACTGGGCAAGGAAAGGCATTCAGAACCCAAGCAGTATCCTTCCTCCATCTCTCACTGTATCTCTTCCCACAACCACTTGGCCCTTTTCTCTCTGAATCCTCTATTTTTCTCTGCTTCTTAGGGTCTACAGAGGACTGAAGAGGACTTCCGTCTTGTCACTTTCCTGTCACTGGACAAGAACTGACACGACAACTTGAGAGGTTTATTTTGGCTCACAAGTCCAGTCTGTGGTCAGCTGGCTTTAAGGTAGGAACAGGGTGGCAGAGGGGTCAAGGACAAGAAAAACTGACGGGCCCACAGTGTCCAAGAAACAGAGAGAAGGGAGGCACCTGGGAAAAAGATACGCCCTTCTACTGACACACTCAGGGCCTCGGCTGCTTTCTCATTGGTGGAACAAAATACCTGACACTCATAGTTAAAGGAGGAAGTGTCCATTTTGGCTCAGTGTGTGGAAGTTTCAATCCACAGTCAAGTGGCTCCAAGAAAAGGCAGCACGGCGGAGGAAAAACAGTACACGGCAAGGTGGGCCGGAAGCAACCAGCGTTCCTTTCCCTTTTTATTCCCTTCAGGCTACAAGCTGATTAGCTGGTACCACTCACACCCAGGATGGGTCTCCCCATTACCCACACCCAGAACTCTGCTAAACCAATCAATAGACTAATCCAATTACCACGTCCATATCCAATATCACACACCCATGATCCACGCACTCCCAAGAGCCCCACCCTTGGTCACAGAGGCTCTGAGGGGCACCGAAGTACAAACCATCCATCCGTGACTCCCTTCTTTCAACCAGCCCGCCTCACAGCAGCACATCCAGCTCTGAACTCTTCGGTGGATTGATCCACTGAGTTTGGTGTCCCCATGGTCCAATCGCTTTCCAAAAGCCCCACTTCTGAATTCATGAGCTATTTGAGAGATTTGCTAGACTTGAACCACACCACCTACGCAGCCCATAATTTGCATTTTTCCTCTAACACATTCCCATAATCAGACTTCTGGATAAGTCAACTCCCCACTGTCCTGCCAACTGTGACTGGGGTTGGGATCAAGGAGAAAAATCAGTGGGGGACAATGCCTGAGAGGGACAAGGCGGTTCTTAGAGAGGGAGCAGGGTCGGACGGCTCACTCCTCCCTCCAATATACTGCAAAGATGCCCGTGAATGTGCTATGCAGACGCTCTGATTCCCAAGAGCAGCGATCCACCCTCCTTAGAAATGAGAGAATCAATTTTCTTCGCTGGGGCTCTTTGATGCCTAATTTATCTTGAAGGGGAAAAGGAAATTATTTTTCAGGGGTTCCAGTGTGAAGGGTAAATTAAACAACAACATGGGACACGTCATTTGTAGTCATTCTTTTTCTTTCAACCCCCCCAAGCCATTTTTCTTTTCCAATCGTTAGAAATGATTTCAGATTATTCTGAGAAGAAGATGCTGCTGTGCTCACTATAAACAGCATATATGGTAGCTCTCAACCTCTGAAAAGACTTCTATTTTGCAGAAGTTAAATTGCATCAGACACAGGCTCTCTGAGATCCGAGCAGGCAGTCTCCTCCAATTAAACCTCCTTCTGGCATCTGCCGAAATATTTTGCCAATAAGCCATTCCAATCCAAATATAATTCTGATTCTCACAGCGCTTTCGGGAGCAATTAAGTGTGTATTTTTTAGCATCGCCATGTTGCGCTTGGCATCCGCTCTCCGCTGGCCTCCGCGCCATGACCACCTGCAGTCTAATTCTGGCCTCCTACGTGCTCCGCGCACCCACAAGGCCGCCTGCTCACCCTGCGTCGTCCGCAAATCTACCGAGAACAAAGGGAATCAGCAGCTTCACGTTCTCTGCCACCTGCATAATGAAGCCATCGGCCCTCAGGTCACCCGCAGCCAGTGAAGGGGTCCCCACCTCCGCCTGGACCCCACTCCTGGGCTCCCCAGTGTGTTCCAGGCTTCTCCAAAGCTCCCCTCGAAGTGAGATCCGGAGATCACAGGATGAGCAGGAGGAGCAGGGGGCGAGGACCCCAAGGATCCTGCCTGAGCCACAGCCCTCAGCCACCCACAGGGGCTCAAACGCTCATGCCCACCTCTGGCAAAGCCAGGTCCTCACACCTGCACACTACAGGCAGATCACAGGATGGCGTGGTGTGTGACCACTGCCACCAACAAGATACATGGAGGTGGGGAGTCACTAAGAGGCCTCACCCAGGCTCTGCCTCCCACCCTGTGGTGTCCCTGCCCGGCCACCTGCCTCACCCCAACTGCCCACCCTGAGCCCTACCCCTAACACTGTGCCCCTTCACCCACCTCCTCTCTCCACTGCCAGGAACCCTCACCCAATCGCACATCCCACACTTCCCAGATGGCACTGCCACACACCCTGCCCCTACTCTTTGGTCCTGACCTAATGGGTCCTCTCTGCTCCTATCTAAACCAGGCAAATCTCCCCAAGTGGCCAGCCCCACTGGACGTGTCTCTGTGTCAGACACGGTGACAACCAGTGCCAAGCTGGGTGAGGGACCCCCGAGCCCTGAGCCAGACGCCCAAGCAGAGCCCCTCTGCTTCCTCTCAGTGCTGCAGCGTGCGTGCTGGCCTCAAAGCTGTCGCTGCTCCTGGAACTCCTTGCCTTTCCTTAGCTGCCACGCCCCCTCCCGCCATGGAGACCCACTGTCCACCCTGCTGGCCTCTTTCCTCTGGAATGTCACATGAGGTCACAGAAACAGGAAAAGGCCAGAAGGAGGAAAAAGAAGGATCACAGCCCTGCCCATCGCTTGACCTCAAATGTTGGCCCTCCAGCGCGGTGAGAAGGTAAACTGTCATTTACGGTCAGCAGCCTGTGGCAGTTTTCATGGTAGTCCTCTAGTAAACTAATGCATCAGCATATGGGAGTGAAAGAAATATGGTGAATGTTTAAATTTTTTTAAACGTATCACAGTAAAAGGCAGGTTACCATGAATCTCTCTCAGAGTCCTTCCCCTCACTCTGAACACACTTATCCCATTGTTCTAGGCACTTTCTGAAGCAGCTCTGGAGGTCTCTTTCAGAGGTATCTTTATGAAGTGTGATAAAAATAAATAAATATGGTGAATACTGCTGCAGATCTCTATCCATTAGAAAGGCAGTTCCTAAAAACACGACAGCGTGGGACAGGGATTTAGCTCAGTGGTTCAGGCGCCTGTCTTGCAAGTGCAAGGACCCTGGTTCAATCCCCAGTGACCACATACAACAATACTAAGCGCTGAGACTCACGCCCACCAGCAATCAGAACCACATACCACAGTGCCGGGCGTGGTGGCTCACTCCTATAATCCCAGCACTTGGAAGGCAGAGGCAGGAGGATTGCTGTGAGTTCAAGGCTAAACTAAGGGCCAGGCTGAACTACAAAAACAAGACCTTGTCTCAAAACAAAACAAAACAAAACAAAAAAAAACCAACAGCATGTCCTCATTCACCAGATCTGACCCTGAGTGACACTGGATCTTCCCCAAAGTCAACATGACCATGAAAGAGAAAGGTTCTGATCGATTCAGGACGTCGTGGTGCCATGAAAGATACCCAGGGAAGAGGGCTTCACAAACTGCTTCAGAAAGTGTCAATAATAATGCACAGGAAGTGTGTCTGAAGTAGGGAATATATTTGATTTTGAGGGGGGTGGTGAGAGTGTGTGCTTTGCTATAATAAACATTGTTAAGTCTGAACATTTGCCACCGTTCTTATAATCTCACCTCATTTCTTTTTTTTTTTTTTTTTTTTTTTTTTAGGTACTTTGAGACAGGGTCTCACTTTGTGGTTCAGGCTGGCCCTGAGCTCAGCCTCAAACTCACATCACAATCCTCCTGCCTCTGCCTCCCGAGTGCTGGGATGACAGGCGTGAGCCACCACGCCCGGCACTGTGGTATGTGGTACTGGTTGCTGCTGGGTGTGGGTCTCCACACTCAGTATGGTATGTGGTCACCAGGGAATCGAACCCGGGCCCTTGCGCTTGCAAGACAGGCGCCGGAACCACTGAGCTAACTCCCCGGTCCCTAATCTCACCTCATTTCAAAACCTACTCAGAGCTCAAATGTCCTTGTTCACATTCCATTCATGCCAGTTCTGGATTTGACAATTCCTTCCCCTCCTGAGTTCCCTGTGCACCGCCACTCTGGGCATCCACATTACTGTGTCACCCCGAATCTGTATGATGAACCCCAACCCTATATGATGGTCTATGGAGACTCAGCCTATGGGAGGCCATCGGGGTTTAATGAGATCGTGAGGATGGGGCCCCAGAGGTCGGTGCCCATCTCAGGAGATGAGTACAGAGAGCACTTCCTGCCTCTGCCATAGAAGAACACACAGGAAGTCGGCCTCCAGAAGCCAGGAAGTGGGCTCTCCGGGAGGTCAATCTGTGACACTCGCTCTTGAACTTCCAGGCCCCAGGGCTGGGAGACAGAAATGTCTACTGTGTTGGGTTTGGCTGCCTGCTGTGTGTGTGCATGTGCCCCCTCTCAGCTGTTTCCCCCTCCAGCTGGGAGCCATCGGGAGGGGAGGGGAGAGATTCAGCCTGCAGCGCCTAGTGTGGGCTGACTCAGCCTTCCCTTTGCATTGAGCGTTTCATTTCCCAAACTTCTTTCTTTTCTGATTATACTTGCGGGTTTTTTTTTCAAGATCTCCAAATCAGTTTATTAATTCTTGTCCCAACAGTTGGCAGAGTTATTACTTGAACAAAACCATTCAAAATCAGCCAAATATCTAAGGTAAAAAAGTGTACAAAAGATATACAAATTAAAATCATTTAAAATGGAATAGATACCGTAATTTGTCCTTAGCCACAACTTCTATATTCAGAATGATTGTGAAATTAAAACCTCAGGCAAAAACTGTAGCCTGTGTGCCCCGAGTGACTGAACAAGGACATTCAGTCTTTTGCTGTCTCACATTTGGTGTCTTTGGGGGTTGAGGAGAGAAATGCCATGATACTTTGAATTTATGATTATACTTGAAACATGCCTGACTTTGCATGGTTGCCCTAAAAATAGCTAACAGAGAAATAAATGGAGATGATGGCTAGTATTACCTTTTGAAGTGATGAAAATACAGAAATTATACGGATGCTACAATAATTTTTATGAATTTTTTTGCTCATTTTCTGTACAGATTTTCATGTAAATTGTTCTTTTGGTTTAGAAACTTCTCTAAAAGAACATGTACCTTTTGGATATTTTTCTCTCTAACCTCTTAGCAACAAATGGACTTTTACCAAGTTTAAATCCAAAGATCATCAGAATGAAACTTTAAAAATTAAAAATCACCTCATCAGATCTAACTGATCTTCTGTTTCCATTTCTATTTTCTTTCTCCTTTTTCTACTCCTCCCCAAGATCCAAAGAAATTCACTTTCTCTTTTAAGGAGGAATAATATTAGAATTATGCTCCATTTAACTATGTCCCATTTAAAAATAAATAATATATACATCATATGTGACTTTTTAAATTTTTCTTAAACTAGGAATGGACTTGCTTAACCTAAATAAGAATTATCTATTTCAAATGATTAACATTTTACTTTTTTTTTTTTTTTTGAGACAGGGTCTCGCTTTTATAGTTCAGGCTGGCCCTGAGCTCATCCTAGAACTCACAGCAATCCTCCTGTCTCTGCCTCCCGAGTACTGGCATTATAGGCATAAACCACCATGCCCAGCATCGTGATATGTGGTTCTGATCGCTGCTGGGTGTGAGTCTCCACACCCAGCATCGTTGTATGTGTTTACTGGGGATCGAGCCTGGGCCCCTGTGCTTGCAAGGCAGGTGCTGGAACCACTGAACTAAATCCTTGGCCCTAATATTTTACTTTCTGATGACACATTGAAGATACTCCTTTTGAAATCTGAGAAATGGCAAAAACACTCACTATCACTAATTAGTTTTGAATTCTTTTCTTGGATATTCTAACTAATGTCATAGAAAGAGAAAAATAAAGTCCAAGCATTGTAAAGAAGAAATTCAATTTTTTGCAAAAGATATAGATGTTAACTTAGAAATTGTGCCTTTGGGATTTGGGGGGGTGGGGTTCATACTTTTCTAGTTTCCTAATATGAAAGATTAGATATTGGCTCAAAACTTTCTCCTTTTTGTAATAAAAGCATTTAATGGGATAAATTTCCCTCCAAGCATTGGGTTGACTAGATCCTAGAAATTTTGATATGTCTTCATTTTCGTTCAGTTTAAAATATTTTTCTGGTTCCCCTAAGATTTGTCCTTTGATTCATGGATGATTTCAAAGCATTTGGTCCATTTCCAAGTGCTTAGAGACTTTCTCATTTTACTTCTGTTTCTTATTTCTGCGTTCGTCCTGGGCCCCTGAGTTCTGTCCAAGAGTCACAGTGGAGCCCACTGGGAGGGGACAGAGTGGCCCTTCACCCAGTGGGTCTGTGTGAACTCCAGGTCGTTGGTGTCAGATTGGAACTGGACCATGGGAGCCCTGGCTGGTGCTAGAAAAGGGCACAAGCACCTCACACTTTTGAGCAAAAAGAGAGAGAAGTTTCTCCAAGGAGATACCATCTGCCTAATAGCTGGCAGGGGAAAACAGAGCTGGAGGATAGCTACCACGGTAAAAGCAGACATTATACAGACGCCATTCTAAAAGGGAAAGGGAGATGTCAGTATGGAACTCAGCTTGATTCTGAATACAGCCAAGTCACGACTTCCAGCCAAAGAGCAGGTTGGGTAGGTGCGGCGGGCAGGAGATAACTGGAAGTAGACATCTTGAAGAACTGACCTCAGAAGGGTCTTGCACAGAATAGGCTGGGGTGCTTCAGGCCCCCAGGGGAAGGAGATGGAAGATGAAGACCCTGTTTGGGGTGGGTGGAGTATCTCCAAACTGTCCCGCCCAGACTGGTCTGTGGGTGAGAACAGAAGGCCACGGTCAGAACCTACCAGGCAGAGGCCACAGGAGGCCACTGGAGTGGGTTCAAGGAGACTCCCTGTCCCAGGACGCTCTTGGAAGGACACAGTGTTGGGTGCATTAGATGATGGTGATGATGATGGTGGTAGTGTGTGTGTATGTGTGTGTGCATATGTGCATGCACACGCATGCCAGTGGCTAAATCACTGTCACTCCATACCCCACACATTTGCAAAGCATGGAAACCCAGGGCTGAGGTGAGCAAGCTGTTCTCAGGGCTGAGGTGCCAGGAGAGTGTGCACCTGAAGGAAGCAGAGGGAGGGAGAAGGGTCTGGAGATGCCAGCGCGGAGGGCACCTGTGAGCCAGGTGCTTGCTTCCTCCTGACTGGGACACAGGGTCGGGAGGGGCATCATCCCCAGAGGGCCTGTTGCGGGATTAGCATAAACATCCCCAGCATGCAGAGAGGATGAGGCCCCAGCCAGCTTCAGCTCCACACAGCCCTGCACCCCGGGGAAACCAAACATTCGCTAAAAATAGTTCTCTCCTACACTGGAGGCAAAGAGATTTAAGAGACAGGTTTCCTGGAGAATCAGAAAAATCATCATTATCTTCAACGCACTGTGATGAAATTTCACCTGGTCTGTCTTGGGAGCCAAGCCGTGTGGGATGCTGGGAGGTGGGGATGAGGGACTCTGTGGACATAAGACCTCTGTCCTTTGGGGAGGTCTCGGGTTGCAGCAAGGAGCCAACCAAACAGGCTCCCAGCTTTCTCCATCTGAACACTAGCAACAGTAATGAATATTCTTCTCTGGAGTCTGTCTGCCATCAGGACAAACCCCTCAGCTCCAAGACAAAGGAGGGGCTGGCAGAGCCCTGTCCTTGCCCAGAGAGGCACCAGAGCCATGGGTAGTGGAGAGTGCCCTTCTCCCATCTTCCCTCTTTTGGAAAATTGACATGGACAAATATCATATGCAGAAAATGCATTTACCACACTTCACCTACCTGGCATCACAGCAACTCTGGACACTGTGGTCACTGTTCCTGGTCATGGGGCTGACCAGGAGCACTGAGTCAGAGGACTGCTCAAAAGGACTGCTCAAAAAGAGGTCCAATTTTGCAATCTGAAGTATGATTTCTACTCAGTATGTTTTGCTTCTGCACATTGTATAGTGGAAAAATTAACACAAATCCATTCTAAGTCAGAAATCTGCTGTATTTTCTTTCTGTTTGCTGCAGTGGAATGGCTCTGGGGACAGATGATGATGGAGCCTGGCTTTTCAGCAGCCCTGGGGGCAGCTCCAGGGAACCAACACTTAAGAGTAAAATCCACCAGTCTGGGAGGCTGAGGCAGGAAAGTCAAAAATTTGAGCCCAGCCTGGGAGATTCAGAGATTTAGGAAGGCCTTATTTTAAAATAAAATATCAAAAAGGCTGGAAATGTAGCTCAGTGCGAAGACCCAGGGTTAAATCCCCAGTGAATAAAACTACAAAAGCACAGCCCTAAAGTTCCCATCTGGTTCTGTCCCATGAGCGATGACTGGGTCCTGCTGCCGCCTTGAGAGGTGAGACCTGCCATGCCCACTCCCGCCCACCCACATTTCCCTGGTCAGGCTCTTACGGGCACCCCTCGTGCATCTGCTGCCCACCTCGCCCTCAGTGTCCTCTGCCATGGAAGAAACGGCAACGTTCTACATGGTGGAGACTCAGCAGTGATAAAAGGAGCTCAGGTCCCTGTAGGGCCCAGGTGCACTGAGGATGCTGTCCTGAGTGGCCTGATGCCACAACAGCCACCCAGGAGTGGGGAGCAGTCTGTGTCCCAGAGCTAAGCACAGAGAATGCCTACTGTGGGATGGGCATCAAGAGTGCACCCCAAGCCAGACGTGGTGGCTCATGCCTGTAATCCCAGCACTCAGGAGGCAGAGGCAGGAGGATTGCTGTGATGTGAGTTGGAGGCTGAGCTCAGGGCCAGCCTGAACTACAAAGTGAGACCCTGTCTCAAAAAAATCCTAAAAAAAAAAAAGAGTGCACCCCAAGGAGAAGCTGAGCCACATGGCTCCTTGTGAGGGGCCTGCGCCTCAGTGGCCCACTGTTGTCACGGGGGAGAAGGTGACACTTAAGTTTCATTCAACAGCATGAGAGTTTGTGCTGATCCAACCAGTGGCAGCCACAGCTAAAGTCAGCTGTGAGCCAGGACCATGAGACCACGAGCCACAAGCTCTTGAGACTCATCCCGCCAGCCACTGAAATGTCATCTACACCAGTGAAGGCCAAAGTCTGGCCAAAGCTGTAGGTGAGGACAGTCATTCTCTCCCTCTCTCTCTCCCCATCTCTTTCCCTCACTGTCTCTTTCTGTCTCTCTGTTTCTCTCTGTCTCTGTCTCTCTCTCTGTTTCTGTCTGTCTGTCTGTCTCTCTCTCTCTGATGGTACTAGGGCTGGAAGCCAGAACCTGGTCCAGAAAGGTGGATGCCACCACCGAGCCAACCGCCAGCCCCTACAAGAGTGTTTATAGCAAGTTTGCTCATCATCTCCAAGTCCTGCAGCTGGCGAGCGGAGAAATAATGCATGGCTCACCAGGACAGTGGGGTGTCAGTGCCAAAAAGAAATGAGTTCTCAAGCCGTAGAAAGACATGGGGGGAAATTCAATGTGTGGAAGGGTTATCAGCCGCTACATACGAGAGTCCTCCACCTCTAGGACATCTGGAAAGGGCAAGGCAAGAGGCCACAGCAAGCAGCTCAGTGGCTGCCAGGTTTGGGGAAGAAACGGTCAGCATTGGGTTTAGCATCAGGGTTACAGTGAGAGGCAGCATAAAGTGACCGCTCGTGGCCAGTGACTGTGACAGACGCCCCTCCAGCAACACACACTGACAGGGAGGCGGCTTTCTATGTGTAGGGGAGGAGCATAAGAAAACTGTCTGCACTTTCCTCTCAGTTTTGCTATGAACCTAAAATTGTTCTTTAAAAAAAGTCTTTAAAAATTAGGAATTGAGCTCAGTCTTATCAGAAATGCTGCTTAAAAGTTCCTACAACTTCAAAAGAAACACACAAGGTGGTGTGCATAATCCTTGAAGAGTTATTCTAAGGCATTAAGAGAACATAAAATTTGAAGATTGAAAAGATTGAACATCTAGCCATTATGCATTATGTTAGCCCTGTGATTATTTTTAATAGCAATTTTTTAAAAATTATTTAAATAATACAGATGTGCACTAAAAGAACTAGGAAGGATAAAGTTTATAACCCTGATAGAGACAATGAGGATGATACCCTCAGGGCTAGAGCAGCATTCACCAGCTCTGAGCCCACAGGCTGGGCAACGAGCTCCAGGACCACCCTGGAGTTGGCCTCAGCACCACTTCCCAGAGTAGACAGAAGCCGAGCGCTCTGTAGTATAGGTCCAGCCCTGGGAAGGTCAGGGTGATCAGCCTGAGGGCTCCCGAGGCACAGGCCAGGGCAGCAGAAGGGGCTCCGTGCCCTCTGCCAACCGGAGAGGTCTGTGCCATTCTCTTCCCTAATCACAGAAGGGACTGGGTGGTACCTGGTGAGGTACGAAGGAAAACAACCCACAGATGTGCTGATCTGGAAGGTTTCCTGAACTGCAGAAATAGACAAACTTCAGCTCTCTGACCTGAGCCCAATCAGCGCCTTTGAGGTGCAGCACATTCTGCTGGATCTCTCACAAGTAGGAAGGTCGCCGTGTCATCGTGACTGCAGAGGCGGTGCTCTCCGGGTTTACCTGCCTCACAAATGAGAGGTGGTGGGAGTGGAGAGAGGTGTGGGGGTCCTGGAAAGAGAAACGCAACCCTAGACCAGAAAGGTGGGGCTGAACAGGACAAGGAACTAACAGGAGAGAGATGGACAGGAAGTAGCTGAGCAAGAAGGCCCGAGACCAGAAGAGCCTGGACAGGAAGGGCCTGGACGGGATGGGGGTGGGACAGAAAGGGGGCTATGCCGGAAGGGCCTGGACAGGAAGTGGGATGTACAGGAAGGGGTCTGTACAGAAAAGACCTGCATAGGAAAAGCATGAACAGGAAGTGGAATATACAGGAAGGGGCCTGAGCAGAAGGATCTAGCCAGGATGGGGCTACATAAGAAGGGCCTGGACAGAGAGGAGGCTGGACATGAAGGCCCTGGACAGGGGCTGTGTATCCACAAAGCTGGCATCTCCATGGTGAGAGGAAGTGCCAGGCAGTGGTAGTGACTGAAAATCACATTGGTCTTCTTATTGCTTGTGCTGGCACAGGGCTGCCTTTGGTCTGCCCTTCACCTCCATCTGTTCTCCTGGCTCCCTCTCAAGGAGACTGGACATCTTCAGCCTGCCATCTCCATATGGAGAGGAGAGGACTCGGAATCCGAGTGTGGCACTCGGCAAGCATGGCGGCACATGCTTGTCATCCCAGCATTGGGACAGGAGGATCATTACAAGTTTAAGGCCAACCTGGGTACATAGTGATAGTTCAAGGCCAGGATGAACTACATAATGAGATCCTATATCACACACAAATAATAATCTGAATGAATCCCCTAACAATGGCCTATCCCCCGCCCGGTGAACTCCCCACCCCCTCTTCCTCCCTCGGCAGACACATCCCTACCTGAAAATATTGATTTAGAAAAACATTTTCCTGGTTAAATCTGAAGATTGGGTCTGTTCAGACTTTGCTACTTTCTCTAGAAACCAAGAGAACTACCCATGAGACCCCAGGATTCTCCCTACACATCTTTTGTCCTCTCTTGTGGTTTAGATCGAAAATGTCCCTCCCAATCTCATGGACTCAGAAGTCGGGCTTTTGGAAGGTGACTGGACAGGGCACTGAGTTCACAGCTGTATGTACTGAGGAGCTGGGGCCTGGCCAGGGGTGGCCACTGGGCCATGACCAGAAGGGTATCTTCTGTCTCTCTACTTCCGGGCTGCTATGATTGGCAGTCTTCCTCCGCCATGGCCTTGCACTGTGCCACTTCTGTGCTAGTGCCCACCGAGCCATGGACTGAAATCAGTGCCTCCTCTCAAGTTTTGGGTGTCAGGCAGTCAGGCCCAGCGATGGAAAGCCGGCTAACGCGAATAACCTCTTCTCCATTCTTGTACGTCGCACATCTAGTTCCTTGCAAAAAGCTTCCAAGACTATATTTTCTCATACCAGAGAAAAGATGTGATATGTACCTATCTGTGACCTATTTATTGCTCAAAGTAAAATAGGGTGAAGAGGGAAAAATAATGAGATTATAACAAAAAAGTAACGAAACAAATTTTATGTATATGAGGGAGTGGTAGAGTGGGTAAGGCTATGGGAAAAAATGAGAATTAAGTTGTGTCTTATACTGGTACAAATCCCCATTATGGAATGCAATCATGATGCGTATATGTAATGTACCAATAAAGATTTTTTTTAAAAAAGACTATATTTTCATGTCACTACTTTGTTTCTCCATCATGTAATTCCTAGATTTCGCTCCATCCTGGGCTTTTAGTGCTGCTGTCTATGATTCATTTCCTCCTGGTCTTTTACCTTCATGTTCTTTGTTGAAGAAGGTGTTGGCTTTGACCCCTTTGACCCCCCTCATTGCCCTTAATTTCCTTAGGGGCTCAGCACGCACAGCCCTGTGCTTCCCACTGGTAAGCTGCTGCCCTGTCCAGTGAGCTGGACTCACTGCCGTTCATTATTTAACAATCTCCCAGAGTAGCTGGGGGTCGTGTTCCTGAGAGACGCCCCTGTGTCTCGTTGTCTCCCTGCAGCTTTCTGGGCTCCGAGTGGTCGGAGGGGAGGAGGCAGCCTCGTGAGAGCCTCCCGTCTGCCCAGGGCACACGGCCTCCTAGGAAGCGCGCTCCATCCCGCCCTCACTCTGGTGCCATGTGCGGGGCGCCCAGCAGAAGCTCTGGGCAGTGTAATCGCCTGACACTTTTCCATAGTTGCAGGGCTGTGAAGCTTTCCTGTCTCTGTATATTCTTGGTCATTTGCTGTGTCCCTGGATATGGATTCAGGAGGGAGGCAGTTTGGAAAACTCCTGGCCCCAGAAGTCACCATGTTCCTTTAAGTCCATGTGTTCACAGCGCACATTTTGAAAGCAAGAGTTGTGACAGAAGGCACCGCTCTGCCATTGCCAGGAGCCACCTGGACCCTGGGAACTGTGCCCACATGAGGGCTGTGCTCGGACTTCACGAGACCTGCATTTTCGTGACCCAGTAAGACCCAGAACTGGACTTGGCTTTCCATTCTGCCTTGTCCACTAAGATTTCTAAATTTGCAAAATTAGCATTAAAATCACCAGAGAGCAAAGTTTCCTTGTAAGATCAGTGATTCTTTTTACCTTCTTTAGAAGACAGCCCCAAAATATCTCCTCTGCTCACATCATTTTTTTTTTAATTTCCCCTTTTCAGCACAGCTGGGCACAAAAAGGCTTAACCAGGGAGAAGCAAAAGGTAAAACGCTGTCAGTCCATCCCAGCGGCCTTTGCCAGAGAGGCAGGACAGCCTGAGGCATCAAATCCCACTCGTCCTGCGGTCCGCAGCCAGTGCAGCCAGAACTGCACCGACCGCACCAGAACTCCCCTGCCCCTCGAGCCCTGGCCCAGCTCACCTCGTTTCCACCCCAGGGCAGGTGCACACAAGAGGGGAGCACACACTGAGCTCCCGGCGCGGACCCACAGCCTTTCGTGTACTTCTCACAATAACTTGGGGCAGTCAACAAGCTGAGAATCAGGTATGAGAACTGGAAATTTCCCAAGAAACCACATGTTGGGGCTGATGTAGGCTCCAGAATTAAGTAGCAGAAGAAATAAAACGGTTAGAGTGTTGACCAAACTAGGCTCTGGTTGATCAGAAAAGTGCTGTCGGGCATGGTGACGCACTCCTAAAATCCCAGTACCCAGGAGGCTGAGACAGGAGAATCACCTGGCCAGGAGAATCACCAGGCCAGCCTGGACTATAGTGCAACACTGTCTCCAAAAAACAAAACAGCCAAGCAAACAAAAAACCCGAAAGTTGCTGTCACCTCAAGGATTCCTAGTTTGACTCTTGTTACAGGTTGATAATCAGTCAGACCTCTTGCTCCTGGAATCTACGATGACTGCAGGAAAGAAACACAGAGAAAAGGAGAAGTCACAAGGGGAGACTGAGTCCGGACAGGGACTAGAGAGGGGGTGTCAAGCCTTGGGTCTGGAGCAGTAGAGTAAAAGCCCATGGTTGACAATGTATTGATGACATTCCTGCAAATCTTGAAAATACTTTATTGCTACTCTTGTCTTGGTGGCTTCAGCCTTGGACAGTTAATCAGTCACTACTCAGCACTCCTTAAAGGATCAGCCTGGCCACAGGCAGAGCTGAGCTGGGATCTGATCCAAAGTTTAAAGTAGTAAAGGTGGAGATGCCAAGCTCTGTCCTTCTCTTGGACACCACAGGCCCGAGTGAAAGGCCAGGGCGTTCAGAAAAAGCAGCTTGAATCCATACCAAGCAGTGCCCCAGCGCCCTTCAGGAAGAGCCCCCCTCGCTGTAGCTACCGACTGGATGTTCCCCTCCGAGTCACTGGTAGACATGTTGACCTCGAACTTCCATTTCACCTCTCTCACAGTAAAACTAAATTCCATGTGCCCAGGCCATGCCGTACAGATTTGGCTCACAATAAGCAATTTTCTTATTTCCAGGATTTGGGGAGGACGAGGGATACCCATTGCCATTCTCAGTGCGTGTGTGTGCCCATCGCCCACACCGCACCAGTGCTCACTGGGACCCTCACCCACCACAGCCTGCACGCTGCACGGCTTCCTTTACCCCTCCGCCCGCGGTGTGACCCAGTTATCCCATCTCCTGGAGAGGCCCCGCGGCGTGCTCACTCTGTGCCCTCACCCTGTGTCTGTGCTCCTATTTATCCACTCTTTCATGTGATCCCAACAAAGACTATCTGCCTGATGTGCACAGAAGCCGATGATACTCCAGTGCCGGTTTTGTGAAAAGAAAAAGCTTTCTCACAAGGCTGACCTGCAGAGAACAGGAGAGAAACCTCGGTCCTCCTCTGTGGGCTGGCCGGAGGAATCTATAGGACAGGAGAGGGGGACAGGTTCGCAGGTTGGACAGCAAGTGGAGCCATTTTGGAGTAAGGCCACCCTACTTCTTCACAGGGTGCAGACTTCTTTTCAGGACAAGCACAGAGTTTGCTGTGTCTGAGAAGATTTTGAGCCTCAGACATCAAAAGATCATGGACCAGAAAATCTGGCTCCTGCGCAGGTCTGTTTTGTGGAAAAGCGGGTTGCAAAGCCTCTGCAAGTGGTTTCTGCAGGGGCGCTTCTGCAAAACAGCTTAAGTACTTTGTTATCTAAAACATTCACGCCGGGGTGTGTCTAGGCTAAAGTGGGTTCCGCGTGGACTCGGGCCAGCGGCCCTCTCCAGAGCATCTGAACTCCTTGGTCATTTGCATTTCGTTTCAGGATCCCTTATGGTCTTGTACACTCAACTGCCCACTTTTTTCCCCAAATGTTTCACTTCCTCCGGAATCGTGAAACACTTTGAAAGTTGGATTTGCATTATGCACACACATTCCTCTAGAACAGGGATCTGCTTCTCCCTTCCCCGCCCCAGGGTTCTGTCTCTCCAGATGTGTCCCAAAAGAAACCTCGCTGCTCCTCCGGCGCGCAGTAATCTCACGGTCAGGGTCATTGTGGATTTCAGTTTCTGTGCCTAAGCAGGCCCTGCTCTTGTTTCTCCCTGACAGTGTTCTGGGAGGGGAGTGCCCTTTTTACCTCGATATTTGCAGTGAGCCTGACTGTGCAGCAGACTCATAATTGTCCTTGCAGAGACCCCAGGAGACACCTCTGACTGCAGGCTGCCAGGCCCCCTGCCATAGGCACAGACTAGTGCTCGAGAGACGGCCGATGCCAGCCCCACACACAGCTGAGGCTGAGCTGGTGACACAACTGGACAGGGGAGGCCTCAGCAGGCCTTGCAGCACCATCCCCTCCCCCTCACTTGGCATATCCAGGGACAGCCCACTGTACCCGTCTCCTGAACCATTCCAACAGATCCTGCCTCCGGGTAAACCTCACATCTATCCTAAAATGACGAGAGGAAAAAGAAAACAGCTCTGACCCACTTCACTTCCATGGGTCCCGAAAGCAGGGTGACCGGGATGCTGCTTATGCAGGGCATGTCTGGTATTTGACAGCTTGGCCCTTCGTCCATCCCGCTTTGTCCAGATGCCCTAAATATCTTAGATTCAGCTTTTTTTTTCCTAGTAAATTGCAACACTTTGACAGTTCAAGCTCATTTACTGCCACAGTTCTTTGGACCTGAATTGGTCCCCTAGCCGACCTTGACCGTACAAATAGGACATGCATGACACTCACAACTCTGCCTGTAGACGTGGCAGGAGTAGTGTAGAAGACTGAGAATTAAAAGTACTTACTTTAAAATTCCTGAAAGGAAACAATTGATGTTTGACCCCAGTTCCATGTCAAGAACTAGTCAACTGAGCTGACTGGAGCCAACGTCAGCCACTTCCTGTGCTCTGAGGACCAGAGAGACACCTCCAGATGAGCCCAGGCTTTCAAGAACGTCAAGGAGGCCTAGGGCTCCAGTGAGCTAGGCACCCAGGGTGCCGCAGTCCTCGGGCTCCCTGCTTCTCAAAGTCACTCGCCCAACCCCCAGGCATCCCAACCTTCCACAAGGACAGCGTGGCTCTGCAGCTCGATGGAACCCGGAAGAACAGCTGTCCCTGGTGTGCAAGAAAGACACACACCTGACTTCACAGCCAATACAGGGCAAAACTTACTTCTAGTTCGAACGTTCACAACCACTTCATCTGCCCAAAGCCCTGCTGAGGAGCAGTTACCTGTGCAGACTGACACACAGCAGATGTGTGTAGGCAACTACGAGACCAAGTTCAATCTTTCCCCGGTCTCTATTCATTGCATCCCAGTTGTGTATTTGAGGCCCCAAATACCAAATTAAGGGCGATTTTATAATGATTATTTTCCTCAGTGGACATTTACTAAACAGAAAAACACACGGAAGCTCTGTGTCCAGGATACTGCTATTGCTCTGTCAAAATTTAAATGGCAGGATCAGGTACTGGATGAGGGTGACAAGTTCCTCCAAAGGAAGTGAGGAGATGAGGTCGGTGTAGGTCCGGTGTATGTCCAGAGTAGCAGAAGGAAATGAGGAACTCAGGGATGAGTTCCAGCAGGGAGAACAGCCCCTAAGGACTGAATCACCTAGCTGTCTTCCAACAGCTCTTTTATTATGGAGCCAATGCAAAGTAGCAATGCATAGGGGTAAAAACAAAAGAGGTGGGCTGGAGCATTTCCTGGGACAGGCCTTGCAGTTCTTCCTGATTCCTAAACTGATCTCATTTGCAAGATTCAGTAATACAAAACTTAACAAGGTGCCCTGGGAACATCCTGTGAACTGGTGATAAGGAAACTCAGGAGTTCTGCATCAGGAGCTCTGCAGAAGTTCTGCTTAACTGGTGTCCCAGGAAACTGCTAAATGGCTACCTTTTCCCCTACAAGATGACTTTGAGTTTTTGGCTTTACAGGAATTCATATGAAGAGCATGGACCAGTCAGCATCCCCATCGCCAAGACAAACTACCTCCAACAGCCAAATGTAAAGAAGGAAGCACTTACTTTGGCTCATGGCTTCAGAGGGTACAGTCCATGATCAGCTGAGACTGGTGCAAAGATACCATGGCAGAAAGGCCTGGTGTAGGAAAAAGAACCAGACGGGGCTGGCAGAAGAACATATCCTTCCAGACCACAGCCAGCAACGTACCTCTTTCAACCAGCTCTACTTCCGATACCACATTCTGCTCTGAGTTCATTCAGTTGTGACTCATCAGTAGGTTAATTCACTGATGAGTGTAAGGCCCTCATGATCCATTCACTTCTAAAAGGTCCGTGTCTGAATGTATGAGCCCTTTGGGGATATTTTTTATCTAAATCATAACAGAGGATAAAATAGCCTCAGAGGCTTTGTTAGCTTCCAGACCGTGTATCACCATCAGTCCTTCTACTCCAATGACTGTCTTAACACCCTGCTTCCGGGAGTATTTTCTGATTCCAACATTTCTAGCATGTTATCAAGTGCCAGCACAAATCTCCTGCAAAAGAATAATGTAACTACTCCACTTACAGTCACTGGGATTAGCAGACTCCCCTACACCACTGTGTATAGCACAGCCCCAGGGGCAAGATGCAGTTCATCAGAAGCCAGAAGAAAAGTAATTCCCTTTGTTCATGCAATATTTTTCTCTGAAAAAGGCTTGCTTCTAAGGCTATCCCCAGTGTGATCGTTTCTGAGGAGACATCGATAAAAATAGCAGATTTGCAGAGATTCTCTTTATAGACTTAGAAGTTAATGAAAAATATTGTACAGCTTTTCATGGAGAGAATATGAGTACACGTTCTGATGTGTGTTTGTTCAAAGCGGAGAACTGAAATGCTCTGCAGAAGGGTCAGTGGCTCTGCCCTTATTCCAGCAAAGCCGCTCTGACACGTCCCATATTCTTTCTACTGACATCAAAGAAGCCGGCATGCAATTGTCCCCCGACTTCAGCGTTGACACTTATCAAACCAAGCAATCAAAGGACTTCGGTGACTCTGAGCCCACGGGATTGCTAGGTCACTCATTGTCTCTATTTAACAAAATCGGTTGAGAGAATCCTCAGTTTATTTGAAGACTGAAATCATACTTCAATTCTAAACAAAGACTCCCCCCCAAAAAAATTTTTCTTGTTGGCTTAGTAAATAATTTACTGAGTAAAACCTATTTATTTCCTGTTCAGTTTTCAGTATCCCCTTAGCAATGGGATTATGCAAATCGACAGAAGAACAAACAGTGCACTGAAGCATTCCATTGCTTAAAGGAACCTGAATACATTAGAGAAATAATTGAAGACATATTTCCCCCTTTAAGTGTCAAAGCTGTTTGAAGGACGGCATTAATCAGGAGCAGAAAAGGAAGGTCTGACTCTAAGTGGGTGCTCACTATTGCACTTCCATGACTATTTCTGAAATAGATTTCATCCCTTTACAAATTTTCTTTCCTTCAGATATCCAAAGACTCTTCTAGCTTGGGAAAAAGTGATGGTTATAGAAGGTGAAGGGAATAAAAATTATGATATTTGGTGGTGCTGGTGGTGGTGATTGTGGACAATATCCTAGAATTTTTTTTTCTTTTTAATTTTTTTCTTTACTGAGTTTATTGATACATTTTTGGTATACACTATGATCTGGAATGTCCATGAGTGAGACATGGAATCAGATCCCAAAGATGGAAAAGCAACATAAATCAGAAGCCAGTTCTTCTCAGTCACATACGTCCAGAGCGCAGTACTCAGAGCCATGGCCTCTGTGCCGATACCTGTTAGATGCACCAACCACCTCAGAATGGAAGAGTTCAGTTCTCGTAAATGCAAGGTCAAGGGACCGACGGAAATGACGTAGGCTTGACTATTGTAGACAAAACCTCACATTGAAAATGATGAATAGATAGACTATAACTGCAGGGAACAAGCTACAGTGGACCCTTGAGTTATGACCAGTCTGATATCAAACAACTTTTTCAAAATTTTAGTTTTAACTTACAACCAAAGTCTTCAGTTACAAGCCAAAAGCCAGTCATTTGTGTTTCCAGATGGTCTCAGATACAGGTTTAATCCTGAAGGAGCTCTGGAAGGAACATGTCAGCACCCTTCCTGGGTGGGGTTAATGGAGACATCCTGGGCCAGGGTCTCTCTAAGGACACTGGAATCTGCCTGGAAGAAAGTGTGCCCTAAAATTATACAGAAGAGACTTTGACAGAACTGACCGACTTGAGTTACAACCAGCACTCAGGAATGAAGTGAGTTTGTAAGTCAAGGGTCCACTGTAAGTGAATTTTGCAGATGAAAGAATGGAGCAAAAGAGCCACATTTCTCAGAGAAATGTAATTCGTCTGCAGCTTGGTGACTTATGGTTTATTTTAGACAACAAGTGAGTAACTCGTTGCATAAGTATGTCCGTACAATACTTTTATCAGTGGATGCATGAATCCGTCACTTGAAATAATGTAAAAGGGCATGAGTATTTATGAGGTCTTAGTCTGGCAGAACTCAGGGACATCACCTTTCCCTTACACCGCATTTCCTAGAGACTGTGGCCTCTACACTGGAAAACACAAAGCATAGTGGCCTAGCTCTGTTCTTAAACATGATAAGCAGATTGATTTTACCATCTCGTTAAAATGTGAGCAGAAATTTATTCTTGACATCTCAGATTGGGGGAAAAATGTTTTTTAACCTAGCAATTCCCTGAGATGTCTATGCAATGCCTAAATCGGTTCAGGTTACCACAACAAAAATACCACAGATTACAGGGCTGAAGCAACATGAATGCATTTCTGTGTCCCAGAGGCTGGAAGTTCAAGACCCAGAGGTTTGGTTCCTGTTGAGGGCTCATCTACTGGCTTGCAAATGACCACCTTCTTACTGTGCAAAGAGATCTTTCTGACATCTTTTCTTCTACATACATGGACCCCGGCACAATGGCTTCACTCTCATGACTAACTGCTTCCTAAATGTCTCTTTTTCAAATACTATCTTTGAGGATTAGAACTTCAATATACAGATTCATGAGAAAGACAAATATTCAATCCATTACATGGAAGTTTTTCCCTTTAAAGCATCTCAACAGTGTTTTGAAAACACACGCGCATACATAAATTCTTCCCACAGTAAGGACCCCTTGACTGAAGACTATTGAGAAGACAGTAGAAATCAGTGAACTTTCCACTTTGAGAAATGATGTGATGGCTGGAACTGCAGCAGCACCTTTATGGCTGTGAGGAGGTGGCCAAAAGGATTGCGAAGAGGACAGTCCTGCTGTCAATGAGGTGCAGAGGTAAATTCCTGGCTTCTTGCTTTATCTCAGACCCTGGAGCTGCTCTTCTCTTGCATCTATCTGAAAACAAGGGACTCCGGCGTCTCAACACAGTCAACCCCAGCATCTGCTGTGCAAATCTAAAATCTGAGACGGATGGGATGTCGAATTACACAATATAAAAGCTGGTTGAAAACTGTGTAACCAGGTCTAGAAAGGCACCTGCACACACCTGTACCAGGCTTGGCCCAGTTTTGGGCAGCGATTTGGCTCAGTGGTGGTGCCGCCCTACTTGCAAGTGCAAAGTCATGAGTTTAATCCCCAGTTGTCAAAAAAAAAATAAAAAAGGCCCAGTTTCCCAGGCAGCCCTGGGTTGGAGTGCCCCTCTGTCCATCTGGATGGACAGAGGTGCTGGAGTTGCTGGATTTCATTGCAAATTCTAGTACATCAAGCAAAATAACCAACTTGCAGCTTCGGTTTGTGAGGCCACCAGGGTAGAAGAGGGAAAATGCTGATTTACACTCTGTCCATGACCCCCTCCCTCCGTGACAAGCCACGGCCAGGGATGGGCCAGGGTACAGGCAAGCTCAGGGGAGCTGCTCCAGCTCCCACCAGCTGTGAGACCCCGGCCTCTTCTTCACAGGCTTTGTGCCCCCCTTTCCTCCCCTGGATGGTGAAGCCAGCACCAGCCGAGCCTATCAGCTTCCTGGCCATCCCAGCGCCCTTGTCGGTCACCTTCTCACAGCACAGCAACTCACGCATCTCCTATAGAACAATCTGCAGCCCCAGCCGGTGCCCTGGTAAGTCGGGGAGCATGTGGGCTGCCACTCTACACTGGCATTTCCTAGAGACACTAGACAGTGAGATATGTGAGATAAGACTGTTAGGTAAGATCCAACCCTTAACTCTGCCACGGTCTTGTACCCTCGCAGGGCCTAGGGGTAACCTCAGCCCTCAGGGTCCGCCCACCCCGTCCTCATGGCGCTGAGGGAGAGGTACCCTTGAACCTTGTGTGTTCCTGAGATTGTCCTGCACAATTTCCTGGAAAGGGGCTGCGGGGACTCTGACTGCCTCAAATGTCCATCTCACCTCACTCAGGTGCATGGGGCTTGCACAGTAAGGAAGAGAGAAGGACACCAGGGAAAAGAATCTAGGAGAATTCTCACTCTCCCCTTCCTTGTGGGCACAAAAATAACCTGACGTCCTGCTGTTGCCGTCATGTGGCTGGATGACCCAGCTGTTTGGCAAATGTGATACTTCTCTGCCCAACATCTGAGCTAAGGAGAGAAGAACGTGGCTCTGACCATATGGACTTTGGAGAAACAACCTATCTCTAAAGGACAAAAAAAAGAAATTCAAGTTTTCAAAGATGCGTTTCACTGTCTGGGTAGTGTCAGTGGTATGCCTGTCCTAATAATGAACCATTGTTGATACATTTCTATCAACGAGGTTCTCACTGTAGTCATTACTATAGATTTTACCTAATGGCCTTTTCCTGTTCTGGGATCCCATCCCAGACACCACATTGCATTTATTGTCTTGTGTCCTTACGCCCCTCTGGCTAGATTTTCCTTATTTTTGAAAAGTTGGACAAGTTTTGATGATTTTGACAGAGTCACAGGGCACCATACCTACAGTAGACAAATTCTTAGGCTCTTAAACTATTTTTTCATTAAAAGCCTGATGTGTTTTCTTCTAAGACAGGAACTTTAAATCATACTGTTTTGTTTTGAGTTTGTGTCTCCATGCATGCCTACATGTGTGCATGCGTGTATGTGTGTGTTGATATTTTTTGCTAAAATCCATGTCTTCACTTGGGCCTGCAGATACCCAGTAGGTAACTAAAAGTAGAACAAAGCTCGACCTTCTTTTTTGTAAAACTCTGGGTCAGAGACTCCTCGGCTCTGTACACAGGTAGGTTAAGTCCAGGGAGTGTCCGTCTCAATGCAGGGGAAACAAGATTTATGAGCCCTAAATTTACCTGGCCTATCTCATCGCCTTTGAGACTGAGGACACCAAGGTAAGTGCTTGACAGGGACATTTAGCTGCACCTAGAAGTCTCCGTGGCCTTAAACCTTCAGTCATCTTGGATTCCAGCAGAGCCTCACAGGACTGCGCCTGCCCCAGGCAGAAACAATTATCTCTGGTGCTACAGCTTAGACTGAAAATGTTCTCTAAAATTCTCCTCTGTCTGGAACATGACTGGTCCTGGGATGCTACACGCATCAGTGGGTCCATCCGCGGATGAGTTCGTTTATGGTCAAGCGCGCTGTTAGGAGGCGGGGCCTGGCCGGAGGCGGTCACTGGAGTGTGACCCGGAAGATATTTCTCCCTCTGGTTCCTCCCTTCTCCACTTCCTGGCTGCCATGGCTTGAGCATCTTTTCCTCTGATGATTCTCTGCCCCTTTATTTCTACCTTGGAGCCAGCTGACCACAGCTGAAACAATAAGCTGAAATAAACCTCTCGTCCTATAAGTTTGTGGGTGACGGGAAATAAGGATCACCCAGGCCCGGGCAACATCCCTTAAACTGGCCTTTTGTGAATGGGCTGGATCACGTGACCCCACTCCTCACATCTGCGCCCCTTCCTCTACTCAGTCTGAAGCCCTTTCCCTTTCTTGTACTTTCCTGTGAGGGGAAGGGCTTGATCTTTGTCAGAGCACTGCCCTTTCTTTTCATTTTCTCTTAGTGTCTGTCAGATTAAAGTTTTTCCTATAATTTTGTGCTGAATATCTCAGTGTTAACTTCTATTATCATTGTAGCAAGGAACTGCACCCTGTGAAAATTTAGACTGTTAGACTGCCTTTCAAGTGAGTTTTGTCATCAAATTAGGATCATATTAATTTTGTTTATCTGGTTCCATACTGAAAGACATCTTGGCTGATTCCAAGTTTGGGCAATTATTTGTAACCCTGCTACTACCATTGTCATACAAGTTTTTGTGTCTACAGCATCATGGCTTGTGTGTGTGTGCTTAGTTTCATACAAAATGACTAAACTGTTTTCACAGTTTCAAAGCCATGAATGAGAACTGCTGTTCCTCTGAGGCCTCTGCATCGCGGGGCACTTTTGTCCGAGTTCAGATCTTCACCATTCTAACAGATGTGCAGTGGTATCTTCTTTTTATTTATCATCCCCTGAAGACATGAAGTTGAAATCTTCATATGTCTGTTTGCCTTCTATACTTCTCCTCTTAGGAAGTATCAGTACAAGGCTTTGCCTATTTTTAAATTGGGCTGTTCATTTTCATACTGTGGAGTTTTCAGAGTCGTTTGTATGGTTTTAGATCATGATCTCTTATCAGAAATGTCTTTTGAAATATTTTCTCCTGGCCTAGGACTTTTATTCTCATTCTCTTGACACTGTCATTTGCAGAGTGGAAGTTTTTTGTTCAAACAAATAGCATCTGTGTTATTGAACCTAAAGAAGCCACCACCAAACCCAAGGTCATCTATGTTTTCTCCTATGCTATCTGCAAGGAGTTCTTTACTTTTACCTTTCACACTGAGGCCTGTGATCCATTGGGAGTTGATTTTTTTTAATCGCAGTGTAAAGTCTGTGCCTTTTTCTTTTCCACTTTTTCTGGCACTATGTGATGAAAGACTTCTTTTAGCTATTGTATCGCCCTCAATGATCCACCAAAGCCCCACTGACTGTATTTGTATGGGTCTATTTTTAGGTTTTCTGTTCTGTCCTGTTCTTTTATCAATATCACTTTGTACTAATTTCTGTAACTTTATAATAAATCTTGAAGTGCAACAGTATTGTTACCAGCCACTTAAGTTCATATGCTCAATTTCATTTGCTCACTGCTGACCAAATCAAGGTTATTTACTTTGGTAAAAGGAAAAAAGCTTTATTCAAAACTAGTTCACAGGCGATGAAGAGCTCCATTTGCCTCCTGTCACCATTTCGCTTTGTACAGGTGAGTGAGGGTCTTTTACAGTAAGGAACAGAGAGGTATAAGCATGAAAAGAGAACACGGGTCTTTACTTCTTCCAGCCACCTTTAGCTCATTCTCCTCTTTCTTGTGCGAAGGAAACTGGTCACCCAGGCTCCTGGAGCAGGCGTCTGCATGCTCTACCTCTGGTTTGGGGCTGGGGAGAAGAGGGGTTGGTGGTTATATGCTCAGCAGAAAGAAGTTGCTTATGTGTAAAAGAAAAAAAATTGAACTTCTAAAATTCTATTTTGCAGTGCCAGGTACAGTATCTGTCCTCCAGCTCTGCTCTCCTGTAGCATTGTGTTTAGATCTTTTTCTTTTCCAAATAAATTTTAGAAATATTTTGTTTTCCAAATAATAATGTACTTGAATTTTTATTGAAATTGCATCACATCACAAGAGCAAGATGGGAGGAGCAGTGATCTCAACACTATTGAATCTTCCTATCCATGAACATGGAATACCCTCGCATTTATTTAGCTCTTTTTCTTCAAGATCATATAGGAGAGTGAACATATGTTCCTATATTTGTGCCTGACGCTTTGTTTTTGGTGCCAGTGTAAGCGTGGTAGTCTTGTGGTCTTAATTTCGCATTCTACTTGCTCCTTATTGGTATGTGGGAAAGTGATGGTTTTTCATATAACCTTATATCCTATCACTCTTATGTAGTCACTTATTAGCTCCAGAAGCTTTTGCTGATGCTTATTTTCTCCATGAACAATCCTGGCATCTACAAATAAACAAAGTTATTTTTTTCTTTTCTATCTTACTGCGTTCCCTGGGACTTCCCTCATGCTGTTAGAAAAGGAGAGATGAGAACACCATTGCCTTGCTCCTGATCTTAGCCGGAAAGCTCCTAATTTCTAGTTGGTAAGTATGATGGTAGTGGTGGATTTTGATAGACGCTGCTTATCCAGTTGAGGAAGCTGTTCTCTATTCTTATTTGCTGAAAGTTTTCATCATAAATAAGCACTGGAATCCTTTGCTTTGTCAAAAGCCTTTTCTATATCTATTGATAGATCTTGTGGCTTTCTCCCTTCAGCCTGTTGGCATGATGGATTACATCAGTTTTCAAATGTTGAATCATCTTTTTATGCCTCATATAAATTCCATAAGATCATGGTGTATAATTATTTCTATACTGTTGGGTCCAACTTGATACTATTTTGCTTACGGTTTTTTTTAAATCAGTTCATGGGAATACTCTGTACTTTTCCTAAAATGTCATAGTCTAGTTTTTGTAGAGGATACTATTGGTTTCATAGGCTGAATATAGGAGTACTCCCTCTCCTTAAATCTTCTGGAAGAGATTGCAGAGAATTTGTATGATTTCTTCTTTAAATGTTTGGTATAACTGGTCAATAAACTCATCTTGGAGAAAGATGTTTTTTAATCTCTACATACTTGAAAATTTTTCATCTAGCTTTCTACTGTTTACATTTAGTTTAATTCCTTTTTTTCCTAGAGACTCTTGAGTGTAGCTTTCATACTTTTAAACTGGTTGTATTTTGGGATTGGTATGTGGCCTATCTTTGTGAATGTTCTGTGAATTTGAGAAGAATGTGTGTTCTATGTTGCTGGGTGGACAGTTCCATAAATTTCAGTTATATGAACCAGATTGATAGTGGTCTTCAGGTCATTTTTATCCACACTGATATTCTGTTTGCCTGATCTCTGAGTTACCAAAAGAGGCAATTAAAGTATCCAACTTAATCTCAGACTTGTGCGTTTCTCCTTTCAGATTTATTAGATTTTTGCCTTATGTATTTCATATGTTTTTGTTCATTGTTACCATTGTCAGCAATGTTAGCATGGTTGTGACTCTTAGAAAAATCAACAGATTTGTCATTCCATAGTTAATGTTACTCCTTATCTTTGATAATTATCTTTATTTTGAAATTTACTTTGAAATTAGTGTATTTCCTTGAGCATTCTTTTGATTAGATATAGTAGCGTACTTCTCCATTCTTTCTCTTTAACCTACCTGAATCTTTAATGTTTACAGCGTGTTTCTTGTATTCAGAATATGTATTAGTCACCTTTCCCATGGCTGACACCAAATATCTGACACCCACAGCTTAAAGGAAGAGGGCTTTGTTTGGCCCAGAGTCTCTGAGGATCCATGTCCTTGGTTGACTGGCTCAGAGGCAGAAGCATCATGGTGGGAGGAAAGATGCTTAGTTCATGGTGACTTGGAAGCCGAGCAGGGAACAGAGCCAGAGCAAAAGGGGCTCGGACCAGACGTAGTCCCCAAGGTCACACTTCCACAACTAACCAGACACACCCAGAAGTGTGTTTTACTAACCCCCTGGCCATGCCTGCGCCAATCATGTTGACACTCAAGCTTAACACTCACAGCATGTAGCTGACTTTTAATCCACTCTAAAACTATATCTTTTAATTGAAATATTTAGACTATTCACATTTAGAGTCATTCTTGATGCAGTGAAATTAATATTAATAATTAATACTATCTTTATGACTGCTTGCACTTATTTAATTTACTCTTTTCCCCATATTTTGCTTTCTTCTCTTCTTTAACTGAGCATTTTCTATTACTGGACTTTATATCCTTTTTACCTCATTATTTATATTACTTTTAAATATTTTTAGATTACAGCCAGGAAGAGTGATAGTTAACCTTTTACAGCTTTCAGTAGTTCAGCCCGCTGCGGCACGAGTCCCATAGATTCACCACCACTGACCTAGAGTTTACTCTGTACATTTTAATTCATCTTAACCACCTTCAAATAATACTCTTCTGTCTTATGTGTAGTGTATATCCTGAGGCTTCCCAAGTTTTCCTCCTTTTGTATGGCCACTATCATTCATTCACTCAACACAGGTTCACTGTTAGAAATAAGTTTCTTTTTCTCAAAAACATCTGTCAATGTTCCTTGCAGAGGGTGCCTGATAGTAAAGAGGTCCTTCGTGTTTTCTTTATCATAGAATTATTTATCAGTCCTTTTAAAAGATTATTCCTCTGGATACAGAATTCCAGACTCGTGTTTTTTGTCTTCCAACCCTTGGAATCTCTCACACGCCTCTTTTCTCGCCTGTGTGTGTCTGACAGGAAGTATGTGTTCGTTCTCGTACTTGTTCTTCTATAGTTGGGGTGATTTCTTATGCTCGTACGCCGCTTGATATATCTCAAGCTTCCTGGAGCTGTGCTTTAAGTCTGTCATTCTGTTGAAAAGTTCCCAGCCACTGTTGCCTCAAATACATCTTCACTGTCCTCCTTCTCCTCTTCTTCCTCCCCCTCGCTCCTCCCCTTCTGGTATTCTAGTTATTACACCTGACGTTTCTTACATGATGCACTTGTTTCTTTCTTTCTATCTTTTGTGTATCGGGAAGTTTTTATTTTCCCTGTGCAAGCTGAATGATTCTTTCTGTAATGTACTTGTCAAGATTCTCCAGAGAAATAGGACCAACAGGAAAGAGAGAAAAAAGACAGATTGATTTTCAGAAGTTGGCTCACACAACTGTAGAGCCCTGCGAGGCCAAAATCTGCCAAACGAGGCAACAGGATAGAAACTCAGGCAAGATTTCCATGCTATCATCGGAGGCAGAATTTCTTCTCCAAGACACTTCAGGTTTTGCTTATAAGGTCATCAATGAATTAAATGAGAGTTAGCCAGAGCGTGGAAGGTAATATGACTTATGTAAAGTCCGCTGATTGAACGTGTTAATCACAACCAAAAAAATCTTCACTATCTAAATGGTAAAACACCGAGTGTCACTGTCCAACCGAGTTGACACATAAAATTAGTCATCACAGCCTACTTCTCATTCCTCTGACACCTGTACACATCTTAAGCCATCTTTAATCTTCAGTGAAACTTAGAAGAAAGGTTCCTGCTTCCTGAAGCACCCAGTCCTTTGGTAGTCCTGCTTGAATTGCCACTGACATTAACCCCATGGCCCGTGACACTGAGACATTAATCCCCTGTGGCCAGACATACCCTTTGTCACCGCCTCTATGGAAGAGCCCTCCAGTTCCCCTTCAGAATCTGGATCAGCCATCCCTGAATACACAGGGCTTCCTTGCTTGTAGCTCAAAGGCATGAGGGGCTCAAAGTGACAGGTGACAACCTTAACTTCTAGTTCAGTAGAATCAGTGTCGGTCTTCCCAGGGAAATTAAGTACTGCTTCCTCTAGAACTAAGGTCCACAGGGACCTTAGTGCTTGGGTTACACTTGCTGGTAAATCCATAAGGGTCATGACTGGGAGCACCACTCCCGAGGCCATCCCTTGATTCCTAGACCCCTGAATTCCAGCTGTGGGAGGAAAATAATCAAGTACTGAATGCAAATTCAGAACACCACCGCCTCCTGGAGAGCCCCGCCAGAGCCCACAGGCCCCCGAAGGCCATCCCATGCCCTCTCGAGTGGCTGCTGAGGCTGGGAGAGCTTGGTGACAGGGGTGACCGCGGTGGGGTCCATGACCGTACTTCACTGCAGAAACCTGAGTTCCTTGATCAGCTCAGTGCCATGCAGAAACCATGATGGCACAGAAGGCACTGTGCGAGGCCACAGATGGCAGTTTTGGCAAAGCCACTGCATTCAGGAAAGGCACATGCATAGCCAGAGTAAGTATCTATTCCAGGAAGAACAAGCTGCTTCCCTTATCCATGATGGAAGCAGTCCAAAGCAGTCCACCTGCCAACAGGTAGGTGGCTGATCACCCCGGCAAATGGTCCCACGTCGGGGACTCAGCGCTGTCTCTGCTGCTGGCAGATGGGCACTTAGCTGCAGCTGCAGCCAGGTCAGTGCTGGTGTTGCCAAGGCCGTGCCTAGCCTCCATCCCTGCCACCACGGCCACTTCTCCCTGACCGCACTGGGTGGGGGTGAGTGGCTAAGGAAAGAGCCCGACCGGTGCCCACACAAAGGGCTGTCCCAGCCAGCTGATCATAAAACCCTCCTCGAGGCTGAGGTCACCCTTTGCTGGGAATCCGGACACTTCATGTTATTCCCGTGAGGGGACAGTCCCCAGCGCCCCTTCTCACCAGTTTCCCATTCACACTCCTTCCAAGAACCTGACCGTCCAACCAAAGTACTGGCCACAGCCCACCGAGGGCCACGGTGCCTCACACGGGCCATTTATCCTTCCAGGCAAAGTTGCAAGTCTGTCGCCATCAGCCCTCCCCTGGGAGGACCTTCCCTTCACCCCCGCCCCTCGGGGACAGCCCAGGGAAGGGATGTCACAATGCCACTGCCATCTCACGGGGCACCGTTTGTACACTGAGTCTCCTCATTATCGTCTGTGTTTAGATGTCCCCCCAAAACCTCGTGAGGATGAGGTGGGGTTTTTTTTACAGGTAGTTGAATGTGGAATGTGTGATGCTGGGGTTAGGGCCGTGATTACTGAACCGCTACACGAGAGTCCTCATTTTGGCACCTCCCTCGTCCCGGCGGTCTGAATGCGATACAAGGGGCAGAAAGGTGCTGTCAAACTCTCTCCCTTGCTGCCTTTGCTGCACTGTGGGCCTCACAAACTGCCCTTGCTGCCTATGCACACCATGTTGTGTCTCTGTGGTGCCTGTTTGCCATTCCAGCCCCAGAGCCAGCTGACTATGGACTGAAACCTCCCAAACTCGGAGCTGAATAAACTCCTGCACCTCTAATTTTGGGTGTCA
>PVIR01006052.1:0-68416 GCA_004026965.1 Petromus typicus
GGCCCTGGATTAGTGTATTAATAAATGTAAATTCTGAGCCTTGTCTATAATTTCAACTTCCTACCTTTTAATTTAAAAAGAGTGAAAAATGAAAGAATAAATAATCAAAACTTTCTTAAATTTATTTCTAAAAGAATGATTAGAAAAGTCCCATTGGGGTTCTTTTCGCCACCTCCTGGGGTCTGATCAGGAGCTGAGTGATGAAGGCTGCAGGTGTTTCACTCTGTTCAGCGGCTCTTAGGGCAGATCTCAGAGCAGAACCACCCTTCCACCCAGAGACAGGCCTAAAAGCCACAATTTTTTATGGAGGAAGGTCCAACAAGAGCAATGAGGCACACATTACTCAGCTTTAGAATGAAAAAATGCTTTAAGAAAGCCGAGTCAGAATTTGGTTCTAAGACTTTAGGATTTCTGCTTGACAGACTTGTGTGAGTAGGGATTTCCAAGTGTGGAGAATGAGGAGATTTCTCTGAGCTACTTCTAGATGCCTCATCCTTTTCTCTAGTCATCACAGACATGGAAGAGCTATCTCTTAGCTGATTTATGAACTTTTTGAATAAGTAAAGAATTGAGCAGAGCCTCCTGCCTTTTCTGTGGCTTTTTCTGAAAACTCACTCAGGCCTCAGACATTACCAGTCATAAAAGGGAAAAGCATCACCATGAGTCAGAGACCTTCCAATGATAGTTGAGGATGATGATATGTATCAGATGTTTCCTGCTGCCTTGCAGAATCTTAGCAAGACCTGAAAGTGAGACACAGGAAAAGCACAGCTTGGACTGTACTCAGTGTGTCTGACCCAGGAGGGCAGCACCTGTGTGCTGCTTGGCAAAAGCATTTGAAGAACAATTTTGGAGAGAAATGAAAGGGACAGAAGAAAGTCACCAAAGCTTCTTACCAGATTGTGTCTGCTTTGCTGGTCCCTCATTCGTACATCAGGGAACTAAACTCTTTACCCTACAAAAATATTCCAACTCCACTTAAGTATAATGTACATATCACTCTGAAATTGTTCTTTCCCGAACACAAGTAAATCTGTCTGGCAGAATTACTCATCAGTATGGCTTGCCAAAAGTCTTTGTAATTGGGACAATTGAAAATTGCTCCCTCTCAGACCCATTGCTTCAGAGGAACTGCAGTGATCGAGAATCAACCAGAGGGTGAACACTTGTAACTCATGTGAATACATGCTAGGACTCAGAAGACCTCCCAGGTGAGTTTTTCTCAGAGCAAAAGGTAGGAAGTAAGCAGTTCCTAAATGTATGTCTGAGAGGAGCCTTCCTAGGACACCCTAAGCCCCCACAGACAGTCAGGGTGTCCATTTTATTCATTATTGCATCCCAAGCAACCAGCACATGAGGTTCTCAGTTTATTCAGTGAATAATGTGAACCCACTAGCATCCTACTCTGTGCATCTCTTTCTTTCTCTTCTTTTTTCTTGCAACTCTAAGAATTTTAAGATCTGCTAAAATTTACTATTTTAAATCCTTTTGTCTTTTTAAAAATTGCCTTCCTTTCTCCCATGTCTTTATTGTCTCTACTGTGTCAAAACCCCTCAAGATAAAGCTGCCAGTGTCTAGATGAAAAGCATTAAGTAGTGTGCGAAACTACACCACTACCTTGGTTGGTGCTTTGGTCTGTCTCACATTTCCACTCAAGCCTACTTCAGAGCCATGAGGCGGAAACCGCCATACACATGCAACTGATTAGAGCTAAACATATTCTATGCCACATTCATCTTGTGAAACTTCAGTTTTAGCCAGCTACAACAACCTGGGAGATTACCATGGCAAAGAAAATTATTTTCTTAAGTGAAGGCTGGTTGACCACCACAGTGTGGTCAAAATAACTCATTTTCCCCCTTTAAGAAACACTAGCTCAAACATGACAGGGACTTGTGCTCACACTCCGCCGGCCCTGTCATTTTCCTGTTCTGGCATGGCCCCTGCAGGGAGTCTCTCCAAGGTGCCTGTCAAAGGCAAAAGTACTTGTATGTTCACAGTCTTATTCTCCAGAAGTTCTTTATTAGTAATATAATAATAAAAAAGAGTGTCCTATGAGGAAAACCCTCCAAAAATAAGTCCAGGAAAATGTTTTCCTTTTAAAATTTAAAACTAACATGTATAAAAAAAAGAGTCCTTGTTCTAGATCCAGAAAGAGTAAAATGAGAAAAAAAAATGAATGCATTCTTTAGTAATCCTTGAGACAGTAACTGAAGACACCTATCGTGGGCTTCATGATTCATTTAAAACTAAAACAGTGTTCTGAGGAGGAAGAGAAGGAAAATTTTCCAAATGAGCTATTTCTTAATGTTCACATTTCAAAAAGCTGGAGTAATCAAGAAGTTCACAATTATTAAATTAAACCTTATGTTTATACTTGATTTTTTTTTAAAAAATTCAAGGACAATTTTCATTAAGACAACATAGTATGTTTTTCTGAAACAGTAACTAGTTGATTAACATACAAATTTTCAAACTGAGACTACTCAACAGCTGAATATTTTTGGGTCAGGTATGGAAGACATATCTGACCATAATGATGAAGGACTGCAAAACCACCAGGATTTACAGGGATATTTCAGGTTATACTCGAAGAGATTTCTAGTCGCAGTGTTATGAACTTGTCTGGGGCATTTTATAGTCATCTTATGAAGAGTTGACTATAAATAGATTGCTTCTTGCAACTCTGATTCTTAGTGCGTTTTGAGAAAGGAGCGTCAGATAGAAGCAGAGAATTTCAGATAGAAGCAAATGGGACACTTGGATATCTTTCTGTCGGACAGATTAATTCACAAATGGGGGGAAAGAAAGGCCTTAAGAAACAAATTATATGCCCAAAGTCATCCAAGTAATGAGGAGACTTTCAGGTTTTCTAGCTTTAATTCTTACATAGTTTGGAAATCACTATTATATAACATGATACACACACAAACATACATACACACACACACACACACACACACACACACACACACACATATACACATATAAATAATGTGACTGAATCCTGACCACAACTTGTATATGTATATACATACACATATGTATCGTACTATATACTATTTTAGAAAATTTTCCAGTCTAGTTTTTAAAAATATTTATATTTATATTTAAAACATAAAGTAATACAACAAATAGTTGAAATTTACTTGACCACTTTCAAAGTTTCCTTACAGTAAATTTTCATTTAATATTTTAAACAAAGCTATAAGGTAGGCATTCTATATATGTGGGAAGTGACGCTCAGAGAGGTTTGTGGACTTGCCCAGTGTAACACAGCAAGAGAACATTATGACCCTCAGACAGAGCAGCTTTAGTAAGTGAAACTTGATGCCCAGAAATTGAGGGAAAAAGTGAAAATTTAGCCAGAACTGAGAATTGTAATTGAAAAATGGATGAGCTATGCAGCAGGAATAGTTACAAATGTCTCCCAAGCATCCTCTTCCTTGGTTATTCAATGAAACATTCATGTAGGCATGCTTTGAAGAACTTTGCAGGTGAAATTAAAGTTACTAACAGCTGAATATAAAATAGGAAAAACTACCTCAATCATCCTGGTGGACTTTGTTGAATCACTTGAGCCTTTCAAAAAGGGCAGAGGCAGAAAGTACAGCAGAGGAGAGAGACTAGAAGTGTGAAGAGGACTCAGCTTGTTGCTGGCTTTGATGATGGGAGAACAGGGCATGAATAAGGAATGTAGGCGGCCCGTAGAATTTGAGCCAGGGAGCAGTCTTATAACGCAATGTGACTGAGTCCTGATCACAGCTCGTGTGTGTGGAAGCAGATTTATTCCCACAGCCTCCTCTACAGTCCAGAGCCCTGATGATACCTGAGGCCTTGTGAGACTAGGAGCAGAGAATAAGCTAGGCCACATTGTGCCTGGACTTCAGTCTCCAGAGCAATGAGATAGTGAATGAGTGTTCCTAGAATCTATTATGGCAGCAATAGCAAATGACTGCAACTATAGATTTCTATATTATTTTCATTATTGTGTTAGAAATTTGGGGCCCTTCACATTCTTCCTCTTAGGGGTTTGTATGAAAATTTATGTGTCCAAAGACTGAGAGCTACATAAGCAAAAAGTGCCATTTTGTTCATTGTAATATTGCAAGTACAGTAAAACCCTGGAAATGAGGTCCCTTAGGTTTGAGAACAGGCTTGGGAGCCTCACATCCTCACTCTCTGAATCTGAAGCCCTTCAGAAGCTTCAGACGGAGGGCTGAAAGACCAGAGCCTTGCCCAAAACCCTGCCAACAAGCAGGTCCCTACCCTCGAGGGCAGGCGGGATAGGAGGCCAATCTAAATGCAGAAATATCACCACTGGTAAGAGTTGGCACAGTGAATAGGAAGCTGTGGCTGAATAGATGAAGTTTCAGCTAAATAGATGAAGCTTCACATTTGACTGAGGAAGTAAAGAGACCTGTAACAGAGAGCGTGGAAGTTTTTTATGAGTGAGACTACAATATGAGGAGAGTTAGAGAGAACTTTCTCAACCATTTTACAAACTGAGAGTCCTTTATAGCTGGTTGTGGATGGGGAGGAGAATGTGGAAAATGGAATAAGTACCATTTGGAATACTATGTCTAAATTTGGCAGAGTGAGTTCTTTTAAAGCTCAAAATCCCAGATGCTTCTAAAATAATTGTGATGACAGAAACAATCACTGGAAATAAGAAAGGGAATAAAGAATTAGATCTTTCTCTAAAAGTCTAGCATTTGATTCTCACATGTGTTTAAAATTCCTGACTGATATAAAAACGGATCATTTTGAGAGGAGTTCTTTAGGATGATGACAATATTCATTTCATGAATAAGAGTGAGAGGAAATTATGTTGAGTGTCCCAAAACTGGGATTGTTGGAAGAGTGGGATGAGTGGTTACTCTGTGCAGATAGAGTTGAACCATACAGAATCAGTCTAAGTCCATAAGTACTGAACAGCTGTGGTGGGGGTGAGATGGCAGGAAGAACGGAGATGATGTGGACTTCAGAAGTGAGTGTTCGGTTTTAGAAAGAGGCTTTCCACGGTGTCAGGAACACACACGATTATTTAGCACTTGAGTTTAAATCTACACATATAATTACAACTAACATAGGTATTTACACCTATTTAGAGTGTTCTTGCCCCTGATATTTGTCCCAAATTTGAGGATTTAATAGTTGCATGTCAAGAAGGCTCTTGATTCATGCTCGTCATAGTTTTCAGGATGTTCTTTACTTCCACATCTTTAGAAAAGAAAATATCACTTGAACTCTATGTCTTTGTCCTCTTTATATGTTATAGACATTCAGGTTGTGATGTTGAGTACCTTGACAGCTAATTTTATATATCAAATTTGTTGGGCCATAGTGCTCAGTTATTTTATTAAATATTATTCAGGATATTTCTGTGAGAATGTTCTAGAGGAGATCAACATTTAAATTGGTGAATTTTGATGAAAGCAAATAGCCCACCAGAATGTGGTAGGACTCTGTCCAGTTAGGTGCAGCCCTAACTAGAACATAAGACTGATCTTCAGATAAGAGGGAATTGTCTATCTGAAGGCCTGAGGACTCCAAGAATCATCTCTTGCCTGGATCTTGAGACCGTGTCCTTCCCAGAAGAGTTCAAGGATTTCAGATTACGGGTAGCTTCCATGACTGTGTGAACCAGTTCCTGGAAACAGCTCACACACATTCATCATGCTGGTTCTGTTTCTTTGAATAACTCCAAACTGGACATGTACATCTGAGATCCAACAGATCAGCATGGTGTCAGAACCACGGTTCTATTTCAAGCCAGAGAAATGTGTTTCATACAAGATACATGTTAGAAAAGTTTGTTCAACTACTACTAGGAGGGGAAAATAACATGAGAACAGAACATTAGCCAATGGCTTTGGCAGAAACAAGTTACTGATTACTTTAAAAAGGGCCAATTAGTGGAATAATGAAGATAAAACCCAAGATAAAACAGTTGAGTTGAGAAAGTGGTGAGGAAGTGGATGCACCATATATAAAAATCTCTTTCCATGAGCCTCGCTGAGATGAAGAGAGGAGAAATGGAGAAGTATCAAAAGAGCCTTATGATCTTGTTTTTACTTTATTATATGCCAATAAGACATGATGCAAGAGGTGTGTGAACATAAATTTAACCAGTATTAAAGTGTTTCAGAAGGCACATTATAATCACTAAGCATAACATTTGCTTAGCATTATCTTCAACAGGATAAAAACTCAAGATCAGTCAAGGAGATATTCTTGATCTGAATACGTACTGTTCCCTGTGAATCTCCTCTATGTTTTGAGTTCATAATCCTTTCAAAAAGATAGGGTGTTGGCAATAACACATATGATAATAATGACGGCAACTTATAGTACCACTTCTGCCATTTCTGAAGGTGGCCTTCTCTTTTAATTTTCACAAAGTAAAAAGGAAAGACATAGTAAGGGGGCTTCTCCAATGTGCCTTCAAAGCTGTGTGCTAGAATTCCAGTGCCCACACCCTCTCCTCTTAACCACACACCTCATCAACCCCTTACACAGGAAAGATATGACAAACATAAGAAACTGGTAACCTTCCAAAGTCTTTATCCTGTCAAACATTTGAAGGCATGAGTAACATAGAGAAAAACTATTTTACAATATACCACCCACCTCTACCACAAGGTCTGAAATGTGAGAATTTTCCCTTAAATTGTATTTTTTTCTCCAACTAAAGAATGATGAGAAAATTATAGGCTGACTAATGTGGAGAAAGCTTCTCCTGATCTCTGTATAAATAGATAGTTTGGAAATTAGCAGAGTGTAAGCATTTTCTTGCATTTGATGAAGAAATAAATGTCTGGCTTTTGCAGGGTGTGTGATATAGAAAAACTCTGATATAATTTGTGGAGAATTATAACAGAATTATTAATACAAGTAAGACATTTTAAAAAGCCATTACCTTTGTTCCCTTGAAATGAGTGACATTGGTTCGCAAGATTATTCAATTTAAAATAATTAGGTTTCTGGTTCCTGTAATTTAGGTCTTACTTGTCACTGCAAATTATCTTTAAATATAGATATATATTCTAAATTTTTACAAATATAATTATATTATGTCAATAATACTAAACATTTTTTAACATTATGCTCAAAGATTATTGTCTAATTAAGAAAAATAAGTACATTTGTATTATACTTTTGACAAAAATTAAGATATCAATATAATTATTTTATCACAGGATATTATTTAAATCATACTTTGCTAATTTTAGAGACATAGATTTCTTTTAAGCTCTTTTCTAAGGATCTTGAACTTTCTTCTACCAAAGAAATTTTAAAGACAATCTAGCATACCATTAAATAACCATAATATTTGGGGTACAGAGATACTTTATCCATAGTGACAGTGTGCCTTACACTATAACCTCCCAGATCATACCAAATCTGACTTTGACTGTAGGGAATTCATTCTGATTCCATTATTTAGCTCAGTAGAAATTTATAGCCATTAAAAGCAAAGCAATAATTCCTTTCACTGAAGTTGAGCATAAGACATTGTTTAATACATTTAATTATAAACTAATTGAGTCCCAGGACACTCCTAGCCCACTGATGGACTTCCAATGCTATTATTAATTTAATAATAACTCTTATTGAGTATTTATCCTTATTCCGTACCAGGCACTAAGCTGCACACTTTACATACATTGTCTGTATAATCATCTAAATAACCATTTGAATTAAGTACTAGCTGTGTCCCAAATTTGTACTTTAGGAAAAGAGATTCAGAAAGGTTGTACAATTTACTTAGAATCACACGGTCTGTTATTAGAGTCACAATTGCATCTGGACGCCATCTGAGGCCATATTGTGATAGACTGAAATGGTGAATTATCCACTTTGTAGCCACTCAGTCCCTAGCAATGTGAAGGACAAAGGCTTCTCTTGGTCATGCCTCATCGTTCTACATTGCTGAAGTGTGAAAGAAGGCTAGAGGGCCACCTGACATGTGCATTACTCATCCATCCAATCATATATATATATATATATATATGTTTTTTGAGACAGGGTCTCACTTTGTAGTTCAGGCTAGCCCTGAGCTCAGCCTCAAACTCACATCACAGCAATCCTCCTACCTCTGCCTCCCAAAAGTGCTGGGATTACTGGTGTGAGCCACCATGCCTGGCACTGTGGTATGTGGTACTGGTATTGTATGTGGTTACCAGGGAAAAGAACCTAGGTCTTTGTGCTTGCAAGACAGGCGCTGGAACCACTGAGCTAAATCCCTGGCCCCATCTGGTATTTATTTATAAATACCTACTATTTATTAAGCTCCATTCTGTACCAGGCAGTGTGATTGAATGAGGAACAGAGAAAATGTGAACCTTATTTCCAACAAAGCTTTCTGTCCATTGGATGAGACACACGTTAAGCAAACATGCCACAAATGAATTGATAGAATACATACTGTAAGGCTTGAATCTGTTCTCCATGAAAGAGGATAATTAGGACTGGGGAAAGCCTTTTAAAAAAAGAAATATCACAGGCACCCCCCAAAATAGAGAAAATGATAAAAAGACTATATTTGTAGTCAGCCATTCAGTACAATTTGTTGAGCTTGCTGTATGCAAAGCACTGTGTTACATGATCAAGTTGAAAAGTCCTTTATTCTTGGAGCTTTTAGTCTAGTGAAAATGCAAAATATTATGTCTCACTGGAGACACAGGGAATGATTACAGGAAAAAAGACAGTGAATCAATGACTAAAAATACCTGTGTAAATATTTTTATTCCTTTTCTGATCAATTAATAAAAAAGTATTTCAGTCATATGCATCCCCAAACTTATGATGTCTACAAACAATTAAGTTCTCATTTTGTTTTATTTTTTAACTGATTTTATTGGTACATTTCATATATACATTATAACAACATTCAACATGGAGGGTTTGTACTTTTACATGACACATCTTGACTCTCATTTTTTCCCATTAACCTGCCCTCCCTAAAACCCTCCGCCTCTTATATATTTATTATAGTTTCCTTTTTTTAATCATCACTTTTTTCTTTCTCTTCTTTCCTTACATCTACCCCCTTTCCCTTTTCTCTTTTGAACATTTTCTTCCTATTTCACAATACCCATTATACATTTTAGCATTCATTTACACCTTAAGTTTCTCATACCATACCTATCCCTCTCATTCAGTTCCCCCCAAAAACAATATTTAATATGGCATATACTCATTTGATTTAGATAGTATGGAAAACTAACTACCAAGATGCTAAGAACTAGAGCAGTGCTACAACTTCCACATGAAGTTTCCTACAGATGGCCCAGTGAGGTCACATTGTCTCAGGTTGACTACAGCAGTGGGTTTAGCTCCAACCACAGAGGACCTGCTAGCTAACATTTCTCCCAGCCAAATCATTAACCACTGCACACTTTTTAGGTTCACAAGTGTGTGCCAGGTTGTTGGTGATGGTCTTGTGACAGATGTCATATTTATAGACACTGACTACAAGCTCGGTTATCTATTCAGGGGACCTGCAGCTTTACTGTTTCAAATAACATTTAATAGATACCTATTAACTGCTTGGGTGCTATGATTCTTGCCTTTAAGGAAAGAAAATCTTTGCTTATGGTGATCATTTAGAACCAAAAGTTCACTTTCTTTCTAGAGATTAATCACAAGACAATTTGCTTCAAATAAGGTTCTTCTGGCTTTTCTGTTAGCTGAAGTAACAATTATAGCCCAAGTTTCCTGAAGTATTTGTGAAACAAATAAAGAAAGGAGCTAGATAACAAAAAATAATGGAAAATAATTCATACTAGAAATAAAGAGCTGGGGGGCAGGTACCTCTTTCCTTAATAAAATCACACCAATCTCCTCTAACGTGGACTCCAGACAGAGCCTTTTCCCCACTGGACAGTGGCCACATCCTGACACTGGTGCTGAGAGTACACGTCCTCTGTACTCAGTCTTGTGGATCCCTCCCTAGCTACAGCCACTCCACCACCCCAATCTGGAGGTCACTGTCTCTACAAGTATTCTGGATCAGGTAGAGCTCAAACGACCCCTTAATAACCAGCGGTGGTTATTAAGACAACTAAGAAAATACTAAGGGCTTCTGGGCCGGGGATATGGCTCAGTGGTTCCGGCGCCTGTCTTGCAAGCACAAGGGCCCAGGTTCAATCCCCGGTAACCACATAACAATACTGGGTGTGGAGACTCACACCCAGCAGCAACCAGTACCACATACTACAGTGCCGGGCGTGGTGGCTCACGCTTGTAATCCCAGCACTCGGGAGGCAGAGGCAGGAAGATTGCTGTGATGTGAGTTTGAGGCTGAGCTCAGGGCCAGCCTGAACCACAAAGCGAGACCCTGTCTCAAAAAAAAAAACCTTAAAAAAGAAAATACTAAGGGCTTTAAACAAGAGAAAGAGGTTGAAATAGAAACATGTAACTAGTTTTTCTAACATACCTTGTAAAATATGGTTTTTCTGTTGGATTCAGGACTCACACCTGCCTGACTCACTCTCACACCAGCCTGAGTCTGCCTCCTTGTGGTGAATATCATCTCAGTACCAAACATCTCAGAGAGCATCCCAGAAGAAAACAACCTACAGAAGAGTATTGAACCTCTCCTTTCAGACAAAGTACCTAGGACTCAGGCTCCTGTTTAGGTAAGTCTCTTCCTAGAATTGAAATCTCAGCTCACCATTTTCCTCCAGAACATGCTGCTCCCTTCTCACAGGATGAGGCCTTGTTCAAGACCTAACAAGAGAACCACATAGAACTTCCGTTGATGTTAATACAAATGGTTCTGGTACAAAATAACAGGAAGATCATAGGTCCTCAGAAGTACAGAATAAGTCAACCAAATGCTGACCCAATCTTAAGAGGAATAATAAAGCCAAATCACATTGGATAAGGGTCATAGAATGACATTCCAACGTATAGCTCATCGTAACACAGCTTAATGGACTCTGAGAGTCAGCAAAGGAATCATGGCTCACATTATTTCTGTTTTGTTCTAAGACTTTCGAGTCAAAACATCTGAGGTCATTCCACAAATCTAACACATAAAGGGCCTCTTTTTTTCTTATTGTCAGTCTGTGCAAAACTGATGATCTAATTGCCAGATGGAATAACTATACTAACCTTTTTATTCCTAAACCACAGGAAGGGAGGTAGTTCTCTGAGCTTGTCCAATTCAGTTCGTGGAATATGGATCATTCAGATAAAATCTGATGCCTGAATGACTTAGCCCACTCTCTGTAGAACATAAAGTGAAAAAAGTCATAGAGATAATCTTCATCAAAAAAAGAGAAATTTCTTTTGTGCTTCATTAATTCAGTCAAATGAGTTCAATATTGATGGTATTATCAGTAATGAGTATTTAATAAGTTCTTCTGAAAATGAATTTTTATCATCATCAGAATATTATGAAAACATAGTGAATCTCCAAGTCCTCATAAAAATTCAACTAATGAAGTATTCTGGAAGAAATATGTAAGGAAATTGATGAAAGTATTTTTTGGACAGTAAATACCATATGTGTTCAAGTATTATTTTATTATCATCATTATGTATTAGTGTTATTTAAAAGAAAGACTAACTTCCCTGAGTATTTATTGACTCAAATTTGAATGGACATTAACAAAATGTAACCTGAACAATGTCTCCAAAGAGACATTCAAATACTTTGTTTTTCTTTCTAGGCCTCAATGCAGAAGTAGCTAGAAACAACCTAAAGGGACCAGGACCTGATCATTGCGCTATCTTCTGCCAATCTGCCCTCCAGCTACCAACCAGCTAAGTTTCTTGGCTTGCAAAAACTACAGAGTGGAAAGACCAAAGATATTATCACTGTAAATGGCATAAATGTTGGGAGTAGGTGAAGTAAAGATGACACTTATCTTAGACAGTTAAAACAACTTTAAAAAAAAAAAACAAAAAACTTGGCTTGCAGCTAGGTAACGCCTAAGTATTTTCAAGGCCCAGCTGGACAGTCACCACTCAGACAACACTTCCCAATTCTTCCCTGCCAAAATTCCTCCTCACTTGGAACCTTTTAAATTTTCATTTATGACCATACTCCTCTCTGTCTGGACACAATTGCTATATATACACGGGGCTGGGGCTGAAGGGAAAAGGTGATGGGTCACAGGAATTTGCACCTTTCCACATTTGAAAAAGAAGAAATTCTTGTTTGCTGTAACAAAGGCATGCCAATTTCCTCTCTTCTGTGTGAAGTATGAACTTGGCAACCAAAGAAAGCTGGTGACTAACTTCCTCTACAGAGGCTGCGGTCACACCCACTGCATCCAAACGACCTCTCCTCTGCACTCCATCTTCATGGTTTTTGTGTGAAATGGTGGTCAGGAACATGAAATTAGAAAATAAAGAATCCTAAAAGGAAATTGGCTCCTTAGTACAGGAGAACTCCACCAAGATGGTGATATTTCCCCCACTTTGCTGCCTCCTGCTTTTGGGTTGTGCACTGCTTTCCCTGAGGCAGCATGGAAGTGCGGGCTTCAAAACCTAACAGAGAACAGAGTTCATGTTGTCAGCACAAAGGACAACAGAATGAGGGTGTGGGCTCTGAACCACAGTGTGTCCATTAGCAGCTCTCCAGATTTTTTATGTTCCATTTAAGAAATCTCCTCAATGCCCATTAACTTTGAACTGCTACATACTCAAAGTTCTCAAGAAGAAGGAAGATTGTGTAACCCAAATTGCCTGATCATCAATGTTTTGCATTTTTAATTTTAAAAAAGTACACCAAAGTTCCAGAGTCTTTACAGAACACTACAAGTATGAAAGTGATGTAGAAACTGTCCAATAACAGATATTTCCATGAGATGAAATAAAATCAAATTCTGGCTCTGCCACTGGAGAGAGCATGAAGCCTGAGCAAGTTCATTTGCCCTATTTGCCTCCCTAAGTCTTAGTTTGCATCTCTGTAGAGATGCACAGCCTTTCTAGCTCTGAAATTTTAGGACCTATAGGTTGTTATGTGGGTGGTACACTTCAATACTTAGCAGAAATTAGAAATGTCAAGAAAAAGATCTTCTTTAAACATTCCAAAAACTTGGAACTCATTTTATAATACTCTTAAAGACTTAAAATCCTGCCAGTGTTCCAAGTTTATGTCTTTTTCAACCAACAATAAAAAAATTGGAAAAAGTTAGAACAAATCCCATCTACAATTTTTACCCAGGAGGGTTTCATTTCACTTAATCTTTTTTTACTGATGCTAATTTTGAGGCAAATTATTTGAAACTCCACAAAAGCAATTTAAATTTAGTCCTGGTTGCATGCTGTCTAATCACAAATTCTGCATACTTTTTTCCTCTCTCAAGTAGGCATTCTGTTTGCAGTGACTAAATTCTGAAGTATAATAGGTCCAAATCTGACTTGAGACATTTTGCTAAACTGGAAAGACAATTCGCCCAAATGGTGTCTTTCCCGATTCAGACTAGTCAGTAGAACATTCCTGGGAGCACAGCTGCCTTGTGGCTTAAACACAAAGCTCACTGCAGTAACATTTGACCCAACTGACTTCTTTTCAATGGGCACTCACGGACCAGATCATTGAGAAGGCATGAGACTATGCATGTGACACCTCCAAGCCAACTTACCATCACTTTCTGTTTTCCTTAAACTTTATGGAGGGAAGAACATGTGGCAGATCTGTTCATGCTAAATTGCTACAGAGGAGCAACTGTTAGACCGTATTTCTCAAAACAGAGATATTATCAGCTTGGTTTCCACAAGGCTCTGGCACAAAGGAGGTGCACAAAAAATACTTGTAGAATAAGTATACTCTACCATGAGGTATTATGCATCAGAATGAATGAGTAAGACTTAGGGAAGGAATAAATCATAATTCTAAAGCTTTCTGATTGGGCAGCAGGATTTTCTCCAGACACAATTATTATTATTATTTTTTATTTATTTTTTTATTTTTTTAGGTTTTTTGAGACAGGGTCTTGCTTTGTAGTTGAGGCTGACCCTGAGCTCAGCCTCGAACTCACATTATAGCAATCCTCCTGCCTCTGCCTCCCAAGTGCTGGGATTATAGGCGTGAGCCACCACGCCCTGCACTGTGGTATGTGGTACTGATTGGGCGTGAGTCTCCACACCCAGTATTGTTATGTGGTTACCAGGGATCAACCTTGCGCTTGCAAGACAGGCTCTGGAACCACTGAGCTATATCCCCAGCCCCACAATTATTTTTCTTTTTAAAAAATAATCTATGTTCTATTTCTTTTGATAAAGTCTGAATAAAAAAGGAAGACTTCAAGCATCATAAGCCCTGTTAGCTAGTTTAACCAAGACGTATCGAAAGCTATAGGGCTCTACAGCAGTGTTGTTATTTTACCAACACTGGGTTAATTCTGTAACTGAATTAACTAGTTGACTGGGCTGTGTTTGAACTTGTCATCCCAGAGTGCTAGGAATATGGGCATGTGCTACCAAACTAGCTTCTTATTTTACAGGGTCAACATTAACCCAATTGCATTTTTGTATCATTTCTTCTTTCTTTTCTCTTAGTCAGTAGATTCAACCTTTCTTTAATGCTCATTTATTCAGCAAATATATTTGAATGTTATATATGCCAAGTGCTTTTTAGAACAAATAGCAGAGTACATGATATATCTAGTCCCTGCTCTTGTGAAACATATATTTGATAAGAAAGAGTTGAATAATAAATAGTTGCACAGGGCCGGGGATATAGCTCAGTGGTTCCAGCGCCTGTCTTGCAAGTGCAAGGACCCGGGTTCAATCCTGGGTAACCACATAACAACACTGGAGACCCACACCCAGCAGCAACCAGTACCACATACCACAGTGCCGGGTGTGGTGCCTCACGCCTGTAATCCCAGCACTCGGGAGGCAGAGGCAGGAGGATTGCTGTGATGTGAGTTTGAGGCTGAGCTCAGGGCCAGCCTGAACTACAAAGTGAGACCCTGTCTAAAAAACCTTAAAAAAAAAATAAATAGTTACACAAAAAATGTTGGAATATGAGATCCAAAATAAAGTAGGATGAAGGAAAGTGGAGGGGGCTGGTGGAGGTGGCAGGTGCTGCGAGCAGAGCAGCCCAAGAAGGCCACCTGGAAGGAGAAACAGGAGCTCAGGCCTGACACATGTTCAGGCACCACCCCCACACAGATCCCTGGGAAGTGCCCTTCTAGGGAAAAAGAATAGTGAAGGCCAAAGTAGAAAGACACTTTGAGTCTTTCAGAGATTAGTTAATAAGGCCAGGGTCAGAGAGGGAATAAGAAATTGAGAGCAAACAAGGCTGGAGTTTGTAAGGTCTATGGGCCATGGTAAGCACACAGTACAGGGTGTGAAGTTGGGATGACAGAGCATGGTTTAGTACCAAACGACCCCTCTGGCAGCTGTGGAAGGTGAATTGGATGTGGCTTCAGCAGCCACTGCACATGTGTGAGGTGAAAGGTCACAAATTTGAGTGGCGGTAGTGAAAACAGTGCAACAGTTAGAGAAAGATCTTATAAGGATACTCAACAGGATTCACTGACTGACTGTGGGGAGAGGGGACACTGAAATGATGTCTTATTGAAATTAATGAGATCTACTAATTAGGGTAGCATTTTACCATAAACAAATTATTAAGCACTTTTTTCTGTCAGTACCACTGCCCTGCCTGTAGGAATAAGGCTTAAAGATCATTAAAAAGGAGTCTGACAGGAGTCAAGGGACGTCTCATAATTTCTAACCATGGGAAGGGAACTGCAGAAGTCAAGCAGCAATAACATGTCACATTCACAAAGCACATCGCTGTTTACAAAGTGCTTTCATATCTAAGGTCTCCCTTTTCTTTTTCTTCAATTTTTATGGCATTTCCATAGAATGGGGTGGATTAGTAGGCTGGTACATTCACATAACAAAAACTTGATTCTGATGAAGAGTCTGTTGACATTCTTCTGCCTCCTATAATTTTTTTCCTTAAAATCCTGTCTGATGACAAGAATTCCTCTTCTGCTAGCAATAATTCTAGTAATTGAAAAGAAACATTTTTCATTATCTTTTTACTCCAGTGCTCTTCAGAGATCACCCTGAGCAGACTTATGAAAATAAGATTAAATTGGATTTTTTTCAGAATTCAACCTTACGAAAGCTTTGAAATGATTATGCTTTTCTCTGAATGGAAAAGAAAGTCAGATTGTTATGCATGAGTTAATTAAGGCCGTAACCTCCCAGGCCTGCACACAGATCAAAGCAGGTTCCTGCCCCAAAGCAGGCTGAGGGCGGGAACTGTATCCAAACAGGGGCTGTGATCTTTTTAAGCAAATGGTCATGATACTTATCTTGGCCAGAGAACAGTAGCTATAGGGACCTGGAATCTGGACAAAGATACATGTGAATGCTGCTTCTGCTAAAAGGATCCCAGGAATATGTGCAGTGCCTCTACAGTGACCTCCTGGGAGAGAGCTGCTCGGCTGAGAATCACAGGGACCCACGCGGCTCCAGGAACATGGAGAGCATTGGAGCAGCTCTGGTCTTTCCCTTCCAGTAAGAAATGTCAGAGCAAAGTGGAAAAGGCAATGACTTTGGAGGGAGTGACTATGATTTGAGTGCTGAGTCCATGATGCTTCCTCCATGAGAAGAAGATAATCCACTCTCTCCAGGGAGAATGAGAGACTCAAACCCACAAAGCTCTTTGTAAAATGGATAAACAATGGTTGTGAACCTGACTAAACTTTTCAAAGATGATCTATATTAGACATGAAAGATAAGAAGAAAATTACTCATAAATGTCCCCACTGATCACATAGCAATCCTTTCCAGGAGCATTTACAAAGGAATGTTCCGGAGCACTATGAAGAGAGACAAGACTGTGGCCTTGCTCTCACATGTCTCTCTGAAGTATGGAGCCCTCTATAAGTCAAGGAAAACTGGAACACCTAAGTATCTGAAGCACAGGGAAGGCTCAGCCCCTAAGTAAAATTCTTCATTCCCTCTGAGGATCGAAGAAGACCTCATGGAGAAGGGAGCATTGGAGAAAGAGAGAGGCTTTAAGAGACATCACTGGACAAAGATCAGCAGCAAAGACACAAAAGAAAAAAATCACAAGACATACATTCCCACTTAAGGAACAAAAATTAAGATAGAAGCGGTCAGATAGGAGAGTTGGCTTTAAACTTAATTGAAAGTCTAGTTTGAGGCTAGAGAGCTACAATCAAATACAACTTATCTTCCAGCTAGAGAAGTTACTGCTGAAAAGAACATTAGAGAAGTCTGTAGTAGGTGTGAATTCCATCAGTCAATAAAGCTCATCCCTGGGTCCCACTGATGGTTTCAGGAAATCTCTGTGACCCAGAGCCAGAACTTTGGCAGAAGACTCAACTGGATTCAGGGTGGCTGGACTCTGTTTTATGAAGGGGTTGGAGGAGAGGCCTGCTCTATATCTCAGTTGGGGTTTTTATAGACTGAAAACCACGCTTTCATAAGGCTTGATTTAAGGATGTCTATGTGATCAATGAGGACAAAGGGAAACTTTAGGAGCCATGTTAAACTAAATAAGGATGCTTTGTGCTCAAAACTGTCCAATCACTTAAGAAGAATAGAGAAACCTCTCAAGGCCACTCATTCCATTCACTCCTCCTCATAAATGGAAAGCACAAAAACAAAAAGTGAAGACAGAAGGAGAGGGAGAAAGACATAAGACGGAGAGAAGGAGGAGGGAGGAGAGAAAAAAAGGTTGAAGGAAGGAAAAGATGCATTCAATGACAAAACGATATGGAGAGTATGCAACAGTAAAAAAAAAGGAAACAAAGCTTGTGTATATAGAGGGCAGGGGTTATAGGGTGGGCAAGGAGAATGGGAAAAAAATTAGAATTAAGTTGTGTCATATACTGATACACATTTTTAATGTTGATTATAATCATGATGTGTATATAAAATGCACTAATAAAATCAATTAATAAAAAAATAAGAAAAAAGATATGAAAAATAAAAAAAACCAAAAAGAGGCTATTAGTAATAAAGGGTAAAACTAGAAAATAGAAGGAAAGGAGAAAAACATAAGGATATTAAGCATATAAAGAAGGAAGCAAAGAAGAGCAGGGGATGGGGTAGAGAATGCTCAGGCATTGAGTATGTGCAGTTAGCTCTGTGGTCTCAATGTGAAGTGACAAAAAAAGAGGGGTAAAAAGTAAGGAATGTGGATTCCAGGAAAGACAGGAGGTGGAGTCTGCTCCACCTTCTACAGTTTGCTGGGCATTTTCTACCATCTTTGATCAGCAAGGCAGCAGTCTTGTCTCAAAGCCCCATGCCCAACTCCTTGACCACCATCTCTTCCATCACTTCTAAACCTCAACATTTGATGCTATTCTCAATCTCCCCAAACTTCAAAAGTGGCCCGCTCAGTCAGTCATCCAACCTCCATGGGCGTGGAAAGAGATTCAGAGAGACAGGAAATTAGTTTCCCAGGCTGGACACTGAGCAGGAAAGAGAACAGTGTGATGTTTCAGTTTCATTATCTCCCCCTCCTTGCTCCTGGTGAACTCTGAACACTTCATGTGAGATGGAGCAGGGCTCATTTCTGGGCTCTCAGAAGAACCCCAGCAGCCAGGTCTTTCTGAAGCTTTTGTAAAATCAGCAGCACTTGCCCCAGAAATTCCTGTTTAGCTTTTACAGAACCTTTTCTTCTTGGGATTTTTAAGGCTGCAGACACACACATGGCCTTCTGAGAACTCCTTCTTCTATTTTAGGTCCAATGGTTTAAGCAAGCTGTAAATGTGTGATCTTTAATATTCCTTCTGAGGCCCAGAAGAAAGTTTGGAAACCTCAGGAGAGGGAAAGCACATACCTGCAATTTTTTACATGCATTTTGAGGAGTTTGTGTTTTCCTCTCACTCTCAACCCCATTCCTGAACTGAAGGAATTACAGTATATTGACTCTGGAACAAGACTCCTGGGGCTATAACCCTCTTTCCATAAATCTGTGATTTCCTAATTTCAGACATGGTGGTTAGCAATGAAAAACTCCCAGGACTGTAGCATAAGTAAAGGACCATGTTAAGCTTGGAGAGATAAAGATCGTCCCTTTTCACATAGTATGTGAAAGTAACTACTTCCACCCCAAAAAATTACAAACAAACAAAAAAATGATATTTCACTGAAGCTCAAAAAAAGAACAATTTTCCTTTCCTTGACTCAGAGAGATGGGGGGTGATTTATATTTATAAGAAAAGAAAATATATTTTGTACTAAATTTGAGACATGGGATTAATACATTACCCATGGCCTCTATAATTACAAGAGGTGTTTGAAGTGGTGGCCATCAGTTTACAGATGTTTACTAGTATAGAAAACTGCTGAAGTATGTATATATTTTGGGGAAGAATATATAATTTCAACACGCTAGCTTTTGGAGTGTTTAGCAGACTTCTACAGGATAAACTTTAAGAAAAACAAATGCATGTGAATGTAAATAGTATAAAAGCCAGACCCAGGCCAATTCATGATTATATCTGCTTCTGACTAATCATCTTCACTTTCTATTGAACAACATTTAATACTTTATAACATGTCAGGACAAAACTTTGCTTTCAACATGAAGGTGTTGCTGTCACTGCTTATTTTTTTCTTGCTTTATGATTACAAGTGCTGAACCCAGCTTAGATAGTTGTAAAAAAATAAACCTGCTATCATAGCTTGCATGTAATTAGTTCTAAATGTGTGGCCTATTTACAATAGCAAGCTGTACATTAAGTACCACAAACACTTAAAATGCCAGATATTGCTACACTTTTATGGCAGTCATTAGCTGAGCCACAGCAGCAAATATTTAATGTGACAGTTACATTAGCATACCTTTCTGCTGATAAAGAGGCAAGCCTTGCCATTTGCATTACACGATGCAACACTGAGCTACGTGCTCTGACAAGGATGTTCTTTTGCTTGGTCCAGAAAGCCTCAAGGAAACGTGGAGTTCCTGAATCCTCTATCTTGTTGGTGAGTAAGAAAGAAACATTTCAATCAGACATTGATTAAATACTACCTGCTTTTGAAAACATGTCTCTCACTTTGGCGCACTTGATACATGCCTACGGAACCCTAACTAATCTAAATTATAGGATACCTTCATAGCATTGTAGTTAGAAGAATAAAAACACTTTTATTTCATAGCTTGTTTCAAAAGGAGGGTCCTGGACCCAGGTGATGATTTAGTATTAATAAATATAGCAACACTGAAGATTGAAATATATCCTCCATTTAAATATATGCCCAAGATCAGCAACCATTTCTCCTTCAGACTCCCGACTTTCCATTCTACAAGTGCAAACTTGGGATCCACATTCTTAAGTGTCCACTTTTGGGAAATATATCCCTAGAGTTGGTTTCCAAATATTATAGTTTTTTTCTTCTGGTTTTAAATCAAACTTCTGTCCCTATCATTATTAATCACAAAGCTATGATTAGTCAGAATATTGCATTTAAATATATTGTGTATAACTCTCAAAAAGTCATACTAACCAAGGTCCTATTTCTTAATGATTTTCAATCTATGGTGAACATTTCTTGGTAGTAAATGCTAAGCCAGAGAGTGAGGTGATAGACTGAGATGAAGAAAATGATTCTTCTCAAAGACACTGATAAAAATTCATGGGAAATGACCCCTTTGTAGACTGAGAGGTATGTCAGAAATCAAAACTAAGTGAATAATATTTTTTACCAGATTACATGTATTATCCACATTGCATCATATCAACAGTTCTTTTATACAATCAGAATTTCAGATTCAGAGGTCTGTGTGGATTAAACAATAACAATGAGTGAGGTAGGACAGGTGTAATATAATATGGAGTAATGAGGACTGTGGAAAAATGAAAAATAAATGATTAGTCTAAGATGGGCCATTCAAACAATTAAAGCAGACAGCTGCCCTTAAGAGACCAAACCCAGAGCAGAGGATCCTCCAAATATTTTGCAGGAAATAAGACTTTATGTGAAGGAGCTCAAATTTTATATCAGCAACCAATTTATTCCTTTTTAGTTGCTAGGTTGTATAAATACAATGCATCTATGATCAAGTTAAATCTATAGGTCAACAGTTTATAAGTGTGATGCATATTTAAGAAACACACAATTCATTACTTTTCATGGAAGGCTTTTCAGGTCCAGTCAGCTTGGCCACTGACCTCTGTGGACATTTGTTGCTACTTCAGCCATTACTAATAATTTCTTCTTCTGGTGCTAAAGATTTCTCTGAGTTTGTGATTATTCTCAAGAAGTTAGAATTTAGATTTATGGATCAGAAAACTTCGGCCACATTTTATAGAATATTTAATAACTATAATAAAAATAACAATAGCAGTAACCAATATTGATAGAAAAGTATCTTAAATTATTTACATGTAACTGACTAAAAATTAAAACAGTAACAATAATCAGATAGCATTTGGTCCCTGACCTCTTGCAGGACCATCACATGAGAAGGAATCCCAGAGACTGGATCTAGGTGTCTGTGTACAGTGAGTAAATGCCGCAGCTGCACTGGGACTTAAGTGTGTAACTTGGTGTGCAACTCTGCCTTGACCTCTGCACAGTGCTTTGGCCCCAACTTCTCAGGAGATGGTCGTGTAAGGAGGAGCCCACAGAGGCTGCATCTAATTGTGGCCTTCAGTGAGGACATGCTACAGCTGCACTGGACTTGTGCAGAGGCTCCTGATGTGCAGTTCTGCCCCCATTTCTGCACAGTCCTTAGATCCAGACATCTTATGAGACCATCAAGTGAGGAGGAGCCCCGGAGACAGTGCCTAGGTCTGCGTGCAGTGAGGAAGTGCTGAGGCCTATGCAAAGGCCTAAGGGCCAATTATATCAGGAGGATGACCCAGGAAGTAATCACTTCCTAAGGGTTCTAAATATTTGCAAGAAAGTTACATGCAATAAGCAATTTACAGACATCAAACCAGGAATTAAACCAAAAACATCAACAACAGAAAAATTTAAAATGAGAAAACATCCAAATGAGACCAAACCCAGAATTCCAGATCTCCAAAGGCAAAGTTAGGAAACAGTGAGATAGACCAGCCTGAAACACAAATACCTGGAGTCCTTGAACTGGTAAAAACAGAATCTGGAAAAAAATGGAATCCAAAAAAATCTCTTAGATAACAGCAGAGTTGATAATCATAGTGAAAGACAGAGATTAAAAAAAAAAAATAGAGGGCCTCAGGAACATGATGGAATCCCAGCCTAGAAAACAAATAGAGTCCAATAAAGAAATTAAAATAGAAATTTAGGATATTAAAAACTCCATGAAAAGCTTATGCAGTACAGCTAATGAGTCCAATGACAGAATTTCAGAGGTAGAAAACAGGCTTTCAGTTAGCAAACAGGAAAGGAAAAATTTCTTAAAAATAGTAAGAGAACATGAAAAGACAAAGCCAAGAGAGGCAATTACAAGGATCAGAGCAGAAACTAATCCATGGGAGACTAAGGAATGATGCAAAAAATGGATGAATTGAAGAGTTGGTTCTGTGAAAGAATCAATAAAATGGCAAGGCTACATTTATCAAAAAATTAAGGAAAAGTTCCAAATCCATGCAGTTAGGAATGAAAAGAATAAAACCACAACAGATCTAGCAGATATCCAGAGGATAATCAACAGCTACTTTGAAAATCTGTACTCTATTAAGATGGAAAATACAGAAGAAATGGACATATTACCAGACACATATGAACATCTAAAGTTGAATGAAGAAGATATAAAAATTCCAAACATTCCAGTATCCATCAAGGAAACTGAAGATGTAATTAGAAACCTAACAGTGAAGAAAAGTTCTGGCCCTAATGGCTTCACTACTGAATATTCAAGAAATTTAGGGAAGATCTAATGCCACTACTTCTCAAACTCTTTTTAATAAATTGAAAAGGATGCAAGACTCCCAAACTGATTCCCCAAATCAACTATTATCTTAATTCCTAAAGCAGAGAAAGACCCAACCAAGAATGAGAACAATAGGCCAATCTCTCTAATGAATATAGGTACAAAATCCTCAGTAAGATACTGGCAAACAGAATATAGAGGATCATCAAGAAGATCATACAGCCTGACCAAGTTGGATTCACCTCACGAAAGCAAGGATGGCTCAACATATGCAAACTAATAAATGTAATACACTGCATTAACAGATTCAAGGTCAAAAATCATATGATCAACTCAATAGAGGCTGAAAAAGTATTTGAAAAAGTCCATCACCCATTCATGATTAACTTCCCCTAAAATTTAGAAGGTCTTTATCTCAACCTGATAAAAGTTATTCATGAAAAACTAATAGCCAGCATCATACTAGGTGGTCAAAAAGTGAAAACTTTCAGACTAAAATATAGAAAAAGACAAGGATGTCCATGATCACTACTTCTATTTAATATAGTTCTGGAAACATTAGCCATGGCAATTAGACAAGAAAAAGAAATAAAAGGAATAAATATAGGAAAGGAAAAAGTTAAGTTGTCACTATTTGCTGATAACTTGATACTCTATTAGAAGACTGCAAATACTCCAAAAAACCACTTGACTTAATCGCCAGATTGAATACAGTAACTGGATACGTGGTCAACACCCAAAAATCAATAACCTTCCTATACACAAATAATAGACTCTCTGAGAGATAAATCAGGGAAACAATTCCTTTTAAAGGAGCACTCAAAAAATGAACTATCTAGGAATCAATCTAACAAAAGAGGTGAAAGACCTCTTCTGAGAAAACTACAGCACTCTGAAAATGGAGATTGAAGAGGATATCAGAAAATGAAAAGACATCTCTTGTTCCTGGGTAGGAAGAACCAATATTGTCAAAATGGCCGTACTCTCAAAATTGGTATATAGATTTAATGCAATTCAAACTGAAATCCAAGCAGAATATTTCACACATCTAGAGAAAAATAATCCAAAAATTAATCTGGAATCAAAAGAGATCTAGAATAGCAAAAGCAATAATGCGTAACAAGAATATGGCAGAGAGTATCACAATACCCAATTTGAAATTATAATACAAAGCCAGTGTGATAAACACAGCATGGTACTGGCAAAGTAACAGACCTGAGGACCAATGTAACTGAATAGAAGACACAGAGACATTCCAAACATACTAAGCCACCTCATCTTTGACAAAGGAGCCAAATAACCTTAATGAAGGAAAGATAGACCCTTTAATAAATAATGCTTGTAAAATGGGTATCATCCTGGGCCACGATTTAGCTCAGTGGTTCTGGTGTCTGCCTTGCAAGTGCAAGGGCCATAGTTCAGTCCTTGATAAACACATACAACAATGCTGAGCGTGGTGACTCACACTCACCAGCAATCAGTACCGGTTACCACAATGTTAGGTGTAGTGGCTCATGCCTGTAATCCCAGCACTAGGGAGGTGGAGACAAGAGGATTGCTGAGTTTGAGGCTGAGTTCAGGACCAGCCGAACAACAAAATGAGAGAATATGTCTCAAAAACAAAAACAAAAAGAAACAAACAAAAAACTGATTTCATCCTGCCAAAGGTTAAAACTAGATTCACATCTTTCACCAAGCATTAAACTGAAATCTATGTGGATTAAAGATCTAAATATTAAAATAGAAACAAATCTGCTCAAATATAGGTTAAGCAGAACTCTTGGGGACATAGGCATAGGGAAGGACTTTATGAACAAAACCTCGGCAGCAAGGGAACAAGCAAAAAATGATAAGATCTCATCTTATTAAAAAGTTTCTGACACTTTCACTGGGGGCGGAGGTGGTGGTAAACATCATTACACTCGCACCGGGGTTGGAGCTTACTGGCCTCCAGCCCCATGCCAGAAGAGTGCCCAGGGAATGAGTATAACATCGGCCAGCGCTGTGGAGGCAGTGGTTGGTGCTGTTACATTCGCGCTGGGGTTGGAGTTCACTGACCCCCAGGCCCACGCCAAAAGAGCGCCACTGGACTGAGTATAACAGAGGGAAGAGCCAAGGAAGCAGAAGCCCATGCCATCGCAGCCAAGCAAGACCAGAGTCTGCCTTTCTCCATGCCAATTGTAGAAGCACATCCAGGGACTCTGTATTGGTAAGTAGTTGGGCCTGTTGGAACATCAGCCAGTACCTCTGCAGCTGCACAGTACCTGTGGCCTACTGGCCCCCAAGCTGACTGCACAAGTGAGACCAGGAACTATGTAATTGTGAGTAGGTGGGCCTATTGGAACCTCAGGTAGTGCCATTGTAGTAGTGCAGGAGCCAGAGCCTTCCTGACTCTAAGCAGATGGGAGAAGGTGTTCTGACCATACTGTTTGAGTGTCTCATATGGTGTGCTAGAACTAGGTGTTTTTCTTTAGGTCCTAATACAGACTGTAAAGAAAACTCAGGAAACATTAATATTCTAAAGTTCCTAAATATTAGGAGGAAAGAGACTTGCAAAAAACATTGCCAAAAAAAGGGCAGATACAAAGCCAAAAACAATAGCAAGGACAAAAACTCAGAGATGAGGAAACACTCAAAGTCTCAGATACAAAAATTATCACCTCAAGGTAACACAGACGGAAGGAAAATAGAGAAGTTTGAAGGCCAATCTCCAGGGACCTCGGAAATGGTAACCAAAGCAGATCTAATAAAATGGAAATCAGAACTGATCTCTGAGATGAAAGCAGAGATATTGGACACAGTCAACACGATGATTAATAAAGTTAAAGAGGACATCATTGAATCCAAGATAGTAAAACAATAGAACATTTTCAATACCTACAAGCAGAAGTCCAATAAATTAAGAAAGAAAGTGAAAGTTTAGGCAATAGAATGAATATGGCAGAAGACCGAATTTCAGACCTAGAAGACAGGATCTCAACTAATGAACTGGAAAGGCATAATCTATGGAAAAGACCAAAGGATAATGAAAAATCAATCCAACAGCTCCTAGATGATTCAAAGAAGAATACATAAGGTTGATTGGAGTCACTGAGGAAGCAGGAGACAATGCTAAAGACATTTTAAAAAACTATTCACAGAGATAATGGCAGAAAACTTCACAGAAAAAGGAAAAGAATTGGACATACAAATATATGAAGCATACAGAACTCCACATGCCCATGACATGAAAAAATCTACACCTAGGCATATAATTATAAAAGTTACAGATATCTTTTAAAAAAATGAAATACTGAAATCAGCCAGAGAAAAACAGTCACATACCAAGGGAAGCCTGTCAGGATCACAGCAGGCATTTCAGCTCAACCACTCACTACAAGAAGACCCTGAAGTGAAGTGTTTCAAGCCCGAAAGGAAAACAACTTTCAACCTTGACTGATGTATCCTGAAAAACTATCCTTCAAAACTGATGGGGAAACAAGATACTTCCATGAAAAGAACACCTGAAAAACTTCACAAATATGAAACCTGCACTCCAAAACATTATCAAGAATATCTTGGAGAAAAATAAGGAAAGTTACAAATCCATGACACCTGAGTCAACCCATGGGACCAAACAAGAAACTGATGGGGAAAGGGCAAAAGTAGAATAACACAGCCAAGAACAGAAAACATGGCAGCACTAAATTTGCTTATATCAGTCATAACCATTAATATTAATGGAATCAATGCACTAATTAAGAGATACAGACTTGAAGAATGGATCAAAAAGAAAGATCCTACAATCTGCTGTATACAAGAAACACACCTAATTTAGAAAGAAACCCATGGACTGAATGTAAAGAGATGGAAAACAATACTCCATGCAATAGGAAACAGAAAGAAATCAGGAGTGGTAATTTTATTTGCAGACAGAATAGACTTCAAGCCAAAACTGTTAAAGAGAGATAAAGATGGACACTATATTTTAGTAGAGAGAAAAATCCAAGAGAACGAAATAACAACCTTAAATATCTATGCACCAAATTCTAATGCACCCAACTATATAAAACAAACATTAATGGACATGAATGACCAGTTAAACTCCAATACAATAATAGTAGGGGATCTCAATACCCCACTATCACAAAGAGACAGATCAACTGGACAAAAAATCAATAAGGGAATATAGAGCTAAACCAGACTCTTTACCAAATGGACAAAATAGATGCCTACAGAATATTTCACCCCACAAAGTCAGAACTTACATTTTTATCAGCTGCTCAAGGATCAATCTCCAAAATAAACTATATGCTCATTTACAGAACAGATTAAAGAAAATATAAAGGGATTGAAGTTATCCCTTGTATACTGTTGGACCACAGTGCCCTGAAATTGGAGCTGAATAGCAAAAGAAAGCCCAAAATCCTCACAAACACATGGAAACTGAACAACACTCTGCTGACCAACCAATGGGTCACAGAAGAAATTAGAGAAGAAATTGAGCAGTTCTTGCAACTAAATGATAACCCCAATACAACATATAGAAATTTATGGGAAACAATGAAAGCAGTTCTATGAGGAAAATTCATAGCAATGAAGGCCTACATCCAGAAAACGGAGCAAGCTCAAACAAACAATTTAATGCTGACCCTCAAGCGACTAGAAAGAGAGGAGCAAAACAAACCCAAAGCTCACAATAGGCAAAAAATTATAAGGATCAGGGCAGAATTAATGCAATAGAAACCAAGAGAACAGTACAAAAAATCAATGAGTCGAAAAGTTGGTTTTTTGAGAGGATAAACAAAATTGATAGACCCTTAGTCAACCTTATGAAACAAAGAAAGGAAAAGGCCCATATCTATGCTATTAGGAATGAGAACTGAGAAATCACTACCGACCCAGGGGAAGTCCAGAGGATAATAAACACCTACTTTGAAAATTTATACTTTAATAAAATGGAAAATGTAGAAGAAATGGACAGATTTCTAGACATATATGAACTTCCAAAGCTGAATAAAGAAGATATAGAAATGTTAAGTACCCAAATATCAATCTGTGAAATTGAAAATGTAATTAAAAACTTGCCAACAAAGAAAAGCCCTGGATCTGATTGATTTACTGCTGAGTTCTATAAATCTTTTAAAGGAGAGTTAGTGCCTCTCCTTCTGACTTTTTAATGAAATTGAAAGGGAAGCAGTACTCCCAAACTCATTCCTGGAAGCAACCATTACCCTGATTCCGAAAGCAGAGAAAGACTCAACCAAAAAAGAGAACAATAGGCCAATATCCCTAATGAATATCGATGCAAAAATCCTTAATAAGATCCTGGCAAACAGAATACAGAAAATTATCAAAAAGATTATTCACCTTGACCAAGTTGGATTCACCCCAGGTATGCAAGGATGGTTCAACATACATAAATGAATAAGTGTTATACACTATAGTAACAGGCTCAAGGACAAAAACCATATGATCATCTCAATTGATGCAGAAAAAGTGTTTGACCAAATACAACACCCATTTATGTTCAAAACCTGACAGAAGATTGGAACAGATGGTTTGTATCTCAAACTAATAAAAGCTATCTATGAGAAACCTTCAGCCAGTATCATACTAAATGGTCAAAAATTGAAACCTTTCACACTAAGATCAGATACAAGACAAGGGTGTCCTCTCTCACCACTTCTGTTCAATATAGTTCTGGAAATATTAACCATTGCAATTAGGCAAGAGAAATAAATGAAAGGAATAAAGATAGGAAAAGAAGAATTTAAAATGTCATTGTTTGCTGATGACATGATACTCTATCTAGAGCGTCCTAAAAACTCAATTAAAAAACTGCTGGACCTAATTGCCAAATTTAGCCACGTAGCTGGTTACAAGGTCGAGGTTAAAAAATCAATAGCCTTTGAATACACAAACAATAGACACACTGAGATAGAAATTAGGGAGTCAGGCCCTTTCACAATAGCACCAAAAAAAAAAATATCTAGGAATCAATCAATTCTGCACAGCAAAGGAAACCACCAACAGAGCAAAACGGAAACCAACAATGTGGGAAAAAATCTTTACCAGCTGTTCCTCAGACAAAGAAAGTGAAAGATCTCTACTCTGAAAATTACAGCACTCTGAAAAAAGAGATAGAAAATGATATAAAAAATTGAAAGACATATTTTGCTCCTGGGTCAGAAAAACCAATATTGTCAAAATGGCTATACACCCAAAGCTACTATACAGATTCAACACAATCCCAATTGAAATCCCAACAACATATTTCACAGATCTAGAGAAAAAAATCCAAACTTTCATCTGGAACCACAAAAGACCTAGAATAACAAAAGCAATTCTAAGCAACAGGGACATGGTGGGAGGTATTACAACTTCGAACCTAAAACTATACTATAATGCCACCATGACAAAAACTGCATGGTACTGGCAAAGTAACAGACCCGAGGGTCAATGGAGTAGACTAGAAGATCCAGAAACTTCTCCAGATACACTGAGCCACCTCATCTTTGACAAAGGAGCCAAAAATCCTCAGTGGAGGAAAGCTAGCCTCTTTAACAAATGATGCTGGAAAAACTGAGCTTTAACTTGCCAAAGACAAAAACTAGACTTAGCTCTTTCACCGTGTACCAAGCTAAAATCAAAGTGGATAAGAGACCTAAATATTAAAACAGATCCTCTAAACCTGCTGCTAAACAGGTTAGGTAAAACTCTCGAAGACATTGGCTTAGGGAAAGACTTCTTGAACAAAACCTCTATAGCACAGAAATTGGCAGAAGAAATCAGCAAATGGGACTTCATTCTTTTAGAAAGCTTCTGCACAGCAAAGGAAACCACCAACAAAGCAAAAAGGCAACCAACAATGTGGGAAAAAATCTTTACCAGCTGTTTCTCAGACAAAGGGTTACTATCTAGAATATATAAAGAGCTAAAAAAAAAAAAATCATCCCACCCATATTTGAAGACCCAATTCAAAAATGGTCCTCTGAAATGAACAGATATTTTTCAGAGGAAGAAATAAGAACAGCTAAGAAGCATATGAAGAAATGCTCAACATCATTAGTCATTCGAGAGATGCATATGAAAACAACACTAAGATTTCATCTCACTCCACAAAGAATGGCTGCCATTTCAGAATTAGCCAGCAACAAATGTTGGGGAGACTGCGGAGAAGAAGGAACCCTTCTCCACTGTTGGTGGGGCTGTAGACTCGTACAACCCCTGTGGAGATCAGTGTGGAGATTCCTCAAAAAGCTAGGATTGAAGATCCCATTTGATCTGGCCATCGTTCTGCTAGATATATACACAAAAGAATTAAAAGACTCATATCACAGTGACATTTGTGCACCCATGTTTATAGCAGCCCAATTTGTGATTGCTACATCTCGGAAACAACCCAAATGTCCATAAACTGGAGACTGGATAAAAAATCTGTGGTTCTTCTATAGAATGGAGTATTACTCTGCCATAAAAAATGATAAGTTTGAATCATTTCTACTTAAATGGACATACCTTGAGAACATCCGCATAAGTGAAATAAATAGGTCACAGATGTGTAAATATAGCATCTTTTCTCTGGTATGGGAAAATAAAGATGTAAATGAGTTCTAGAATTGTATGTTATATATTGTGAAATAGAAAATACTCAAAGTAAAATAGGGTGAAGGGGGAAAATAATAACAAATTAAAATAATAACAAATAAAATACAGATGAAAAATAATAACAAATAAAATTATAACAAGAAAGGAAACAAATTTTATGTATATGGGGCAGTGGTAGGGTGGGTAGGGCTATGGGAAAAAATGAAAATTAAGTTATGTCCTATTCTGGTACAAATCCCCATTGTGGAGTGCAATTATCATGTGTATATGTAAAGTACCAATAAAGATTTCAATTAAAAATAAAGTTTCTGTTGCTTTCCCAGTACCATGTGGTTTTAATCACAGTGGCTTTGCAATATAGTTTCAAGTTGGGGATCACAGTACCCCCCATCATGTCTGTATTGCTTAGAATTGCTGTTCCCATTTTAGGTCTTTTATGAGTCCAGATGAATCTTTGAATTATTTTCTCTACATCTGTGTAATGTGCTGTTGGGATTTCAAGCAGGATTGAACTGAATCTATATAATAGTTGTGGGAATATAGATAGCCATTTTGATAACATTGATTCTTCCAACCCAGGAACAAGGGATGTCTTTCCATTTTCTGTTATCTCCTTCTATCTCCTTTTTCACAGTGATGTAATCTTCAGAGTAGAGGTCTTTCACCATCTTTGTTAGATTGATTCCTAGATATTTCTCTCTTTTTTGTATGCTATTGTTTAAGGGATTGGTTCCCCAATTTCTCACTCAGTGGATCTGTTGTTTTTGTATATAAAGGCTGATGATTTTTGAACATTAACCTTGTAATCAGCTACACTACTAAATTTGGTGATTAGGTCTAGCAGTTTTTTAGTTGAGTTTTTAGGATCCTCTAGATAGAGTATCATGTCATCAGCAAATAATGACAGTTTAACAACTTCTTCCTTTCCTATCTTTATGCCTTTTATTTCTTTCTCTTGCCTAATTCCTGTGGCTATTTCCAGCACAATACTGAACAAGAGTGGTGAAAGTGGACATCCTTGTCTTGTACCTGATCTTAGTGAGAAAGGTTTCAGTTTTTGATCATTTAGAGTGATGCTGGCTGTTGGTTTCTCATAAATAGCTTTTAGTAGTTTGAGATACAGATCATCTATTCCAATTTTCTGCAGGGCTTTGATCATAAATAAGTGTTGGATTTTTTCAAATGCTTTTTCCACATCTATTGAAATGACCATATGGTTTCTGTCCTTGAGTCTGTTAATGTAGAGTATTACATTTATTGATTTATGTATGTTGAACCATCCTTGCATACCTGGGATGAATCCAACTTGGTCAGGGTGTATAATCTTCTTGATGACTCTCTGTATTCTGTTTGTCAGTATCTTATTGAAGATTTTTGTGTCAATGTTCATTAGGGAGATTGACCTGCATTTCTCTTTTTTGGTTGAGTCTTTCTCTGCTTTTGGAATCAAGGTAATGGTTGCTTCTAGAAATGAATTTGGGAGTGCTGCTTCCCTTTTGATTTCACTGAAGAATTTGAGGAGTAGTGGTGTTAACTCTTTAAAAGTTTTGCAGAATTCAGTGGTAAAGCCTTCAGATACAGGGCTTTTTTTTTTTCTTTTTTTTTTTTTTTGTCAGTAGGTTTTTTAAATTAAATTTTCAATTTCACAGATTGGTATTGGGGTGTTTAACTTTTTAATATCCTGTCCTTCAAGTTTGAAAGTTTTTACATATCTGGAAATTTATCCACTTCTTCTACATTTTCCATTTTATTGGAGTACAAATTTTCAAAGTATGGGGAGTATTATGATCCCCAACTTGAAACTATATTACAAAGCCACTGTGATAAAAACCGCATAGTACTGGCAAAGCAACAGACCTGAGGACCAGTGGAGTGAATTAGAAGATCCAGAAACAACTCCAGACAAGCTAAGCTATCTCATTTTTGACAAAGGAGCCAAATACCCTCAGTGAAGGAAGGATAGCCTCTTTCAAAAATGGTGCTAGAAAAACTGAACTTTAACCTGCTGAAGCTAAAGCTAGACCTATCTCTTTCACCATGTGCTAAAATAAAATCAAAGTGGATTAGGGACCTAAGTATTAAAACAGACACACTAAATCTTATACAAAACAGGTTAGCTAAAGTTTTTGAAGACACTGGTTTAGGAAAAGATTTCATGAACAAATCCTCTATAACATGAGAACTGGTAAAAGAAATCAACAAATGGGATCTCATCCTATTGAGAGATTTCTTCACAGTAAAAGAAACCAACAGCAGAGTGCAAAGGCAACCAACAATTTGGGAAAGAATCTTTACCAGCCATTTCTCACACAAAGGGTTACTATCTAGAATATATATAGGGCTTAAAAAAACAGTCCACTCAAATTTAAAGACCCAATTCAAAGATGGACATCTGAAATGAACAGACATTTTCAGAGGAAGAGATAAAAGCAGCTAAGAAGCATATGACGAAACGTTCATTCAACATTACTAATCATTTGAGAGATACAGATGAAAACAACACTAAGATTTCATCTCACTCCACAAACAATGGCTGCTATCTCAGAATTAGTCAGCAACAAAAGTTGGCGAGGCTGTGGAAAATAAAGAACCCTTCTCCATTGGTAGTGGGAGTGTAGACTCATAGAACCCCAGTGGAGATCAGTTTGGAGATTACTCAAAAAACTACAGTTACAGGTGTCATTTGACCCCGCTATTCCTCTGCTAGGTATGTACATGAATTAAAAGATTCATACCACAGTAACATATGTGCACCCATGTTTATAGCAGCTCAGTTTGTGATACATAAATCATGAAAACAACCAAAATGTCCATCAACTAGAGACTGAATAAAAAAGCTGTGGTTCTTCTACAGAATAGATTATTACTCTACCATAGAAAATGATAAGATTGAATCATTTATACTTAAATGGACGTACCTTGAGGACATTCTCATAAGTGAAATAAATAGGTCACAGATGTGTAAATATAGCATCTTTTCCCTGGTATGAGAAAATAAAGATGCAAATGAGTTCTAGAATTGTATGCTATATATTGTGAAATAGAAAATACTCAAAGTGAAATGGGGTGAAGGGGAAAATAACGAGGGGAAAAATAATGAGATTATAACAAAAAAGAAAGGAAACAAAGCTTATGTATATAGGGGGTGGAGGTGGTAGGGTGGGTAGAGATAAGGGAAAAAATGAGAATTAAGTGGTGTCATATACTGGTACAAATTCTCATTGTTGAGTGCACTCCATGATGTGTATATGTAATGTTCCAATAAAGATTTCAATTAAAAAAAATATTTCTTCACAGGAAGAGAAACTACCAGCAGAGCAAAATGATAACCTATACTGTGGGGAAAAATGTTATCAGCTATACCTCAGACAAAGCTTTACTAACTAGAATATATAAATTACTCAAAAAAATCACTACCTCACAAATTTAAATATCCAATTCAAAAGTAGACATCTGATATGAACAAACATTTTTTAGATGAAGCAGTAAAAGTAGCATAGAAACATATGAAAAATTATTCAACACCACTGGTCATTTGAGAGATGCAGATGAAAACACCACTAAGATTTCATCTTACTCTAGAAGGAATAGCTTCTATCCAAAAATCAATAAATAACAAATGGTGGTGAGACTGTAGGGAGAAAGGAACACTCCTCCACTGTTGGTAGGAATGTAAACTGGTGCAACCACTATTGAAACCAGTATGGAGATTTCTTTCAAAACTAGGATTTAGAGGTCCCATTAGACCTTGCTATTTCCCTGCTGAGAATTCACTTCATGCATTCATGAAAGCATTAAAAGATTCATAACACAGCAACATATGTGCACTCATGTTCATAGTAGCTCAGTTGTGATAGCTCAATCTTATAAACAGCCCAAATGCCCATCAATGTGGGACTGGATAAAGATGTGCTGTTTTTTTAACAAAATGAAGCATTACTTAGTCATAATGAATGATAAATTAGAGATATTTATAGCTAAATATTGCATCTTGAGGCCATACTTATAAGTGAAATAATTAGGACACAGATGTATAAATGCCATATCATTTCTCTAGTGTGAGAAACTGAAGGTATAAGTGAGTTTCAAAATGTATGGTAGGTATTGTAAATTAGGAAGAAAATATTCAAGGGGAAACTGTAGCTGTGTGGGGGCAGGGCAAAGCAAAGAAGGGAAAGAAAAAAATTGATGATAAGAAATAAAAATGGAAACAAATTTTATGTATATAAGGAGGTTGAAGGAAATGCAGTACAATGGAAAAAAATAATAATTAAGTACATTATGTACAAGTACAATCTGTCAATGAGGAATGTGATTGTAATATATTTCTAAAATGTGTCCATAAATTCAATTTATTAAAAAAGTCAATAATCATAACCTTCACATGCTCCCATGCACTGATCAACATGTTTTGCATATATTAATTCATTTAATCCTCAGAAAAATCCTTTCTACTTTGTAATCAGCAAATTGAGGCACTAATAAGTCAAATGTCTGACCAAAACAATGCAAATCAAATCGACTCAATCTACTCCAGAGAACCATTCTTGCCAGTGCACCATTCTGCCACTTATCAAGAGGAACCTGACCAAAAACCAACAAAATATCCATTTGTGAGACCCATGTGCTTACATTCCAGTATACATTACCTACTACATTCATAAATTCACAAAAATAAGCATTATGAAAGGCAGGAAACCATTCTCTACTGCTATCAAGAGGAAAGAAACTGGCATTTGTTGCAGACTCTTTATGCAATTTATGTGAAATTTATGCACCTGTATCACTAATTCATTTAGTCTTAACCAAAAATGGTACTACATACCCTCTTCCCTTTCAGTTACTGTGTGGCAGAGACCACTCTGTGGAGATTAGTCTGAAAAGGGAGTCCCTCAAGAAATCACAGAGAAGACTTCAGGGTTGGCTTTGGTTAGCAGCACAGTATGAAGAAAGAGTAGTCTTTTCAGATCATGTTACTATTGGGCTTTGAGCCTATTAATTCTCCTTAGGGCATGACTGGGTTGGAAGTTGGGAAGAGCACGTCGCAATTACTAGAGGCATATCCAAGACATACTTGACTCCACTGTCCCTGGAAGGAGGGTCAGTACAAAAGGAAGGACAACACAGTCCTTCTCTCTTAAGGTAAAAGACAAAATCCATGTCCAGTACACCTGTGGTAAAGAGAAATGCTGCATGCTCTTATCCTGGTAAATTTTGAAAGTTCAAATGTGAACATGTTTCCACTTTGCTCACTCTTCGACTATGCTCCAGTTCAGCAATTTAGACTTCTGGGACATTTCATCTCCTGCTCCTCTCTTCCGTAATGACATCCCAGTTCTCCTAATCCACCTCCATCCTTCCACACTTAAAATGCTCATCCTCCCATGGTGTTTACACATTTCAAATATTTGTAGTCTATTAAAAAGATATCTAGCACATGGAGAAATAGATGTCCACATTTGGAAAGCATAAATCTGAGGCCCTGGGGATTACAGGCTCTCTTTATTCATTTTTTTAAAGATGAGAAAGGTTTTCTTTGATATTAAACAGAACTCCAACTATAGCAAGCTGTGCATTCTTTGTAGGGTATCCCTCCTGAAGAGGTTACTAGCTCTCAGGGAACTCTGGACTGAATATTATGTCTTATCATTTTATCTTTCATATAATGGCCTTGGTCCTGTTCATTGCTTTGTTGTTGCTAGAAATTGCCAGAGACATCTTCTAGGCCTATGGGAAATACATCTTTTCTGTCTTTCTCGCACATTTTCTCACCTTTTGTTGTCATAAGAATGTATTCAAACACAATATATATAAATAATACAACAGAAAATAGAGTGCCCAAGTTCCTTATATAAAATGAAGTCTTGGCACCCTCTGACCCTGAGTCCCCAGTCCAGGAAAATCCCAAACATGGGCAGAGATAGCTTCCTTTCAGTGTTCCACAAATTTGTCCCACCCCCAATTCCTTCCTCTGTTACATTTTTGCCCAGGACAGAAGCTGACTTATTTGTAGAAGGGTAGATATTATTTCCTATGTAACCTTTCTTGAACTAGTTGATTTAACAGAAGACAATAACCTCTATGGGAAGGAAAGCTCTAGGAGGAAGCATTACTGAAGTAAAGAAGAGGGGTTCTATAGAGATTTGTAGGATGGGTATGCTTACTGAGAATTCATGAAATTAGTCTCAGTCAGAATAAGATAGTCTGTCCTCAATAAACATTCCATTCCACTAAAAAGGAGAATAAAATATATGTCATTCTCTTCCCTTTTCAAAATCTACTCTTTAATAAGCTCATTGCTGCTCCTATTTCTAAGTCACTGAAGGTTTGATGAGAGGAAGACATATATAACACAACCTTAAAAAGATTTGCCAATGGAGATTGTAACAAAAAAGTAAGGAAACAAATTTTATATATATGGGGGGGTGGTAGGGTGGGTGGGGCTATGGGAAAAAATGAGAATTAAGTTGTGTCTTATACTGGTACAAATCCCCATTATGGAGTGCAATCATGATGTGTATATTTAATGTACCAATAAAGATAATTTTAAAAAAAAGATTTACCAAAATGGGGCCACAATTTAACCAAAGGTAGGCTTTACTGTCCTCTGTTCTGTACAGGTCTATTTTGAAATTCTACCTCCTGCACTTTCCTCATGCCAGTTTAGTCTCCTCGCCATTAAGAAACAGAGCAGCCATCAAGCCAAGGTGCCTGTGTATCCTTCTGTCAGCGCACAGATACCTACATTCCCACAGCTACTACCAGCTCCACCATCACCATCATCATTCTCATCACCGTTTTCACCATTACTGCCACAGCCACCATCACAGTCATGTTCTCAAATGACACCTGAAACAAGGTGACACCCTCCCACAAATACATCCTTCCCATCCTTCCCATTCCCCGGGCCAGCACCCCTCCATTCTTTCACTTACTCAGACATCTAGTTTCAACAAGTCTGTCCTCTTTACACTACATTTTTAATGTGTTCATCTCTAAGTCCTTTTCTTCAAGTTCACATTTGTTCCACAAATGCTTTGAAAAATAAGCAAGCAGATCAGCATCTTCTGCCTTAGGGTGGATCCTGATCTTTGGTTCCTTTGCCTTTGCAATGACTCCTTATCTATTTTTCTACCTCTAGTCATGCCTCTCAGTATCTAAGCTTCACCCTGGCAGGGCAGAGATCTATAAAGATAGCAAAGCTGATATTTCCAACTCTGAAGAAAACCTTTCAATGCCCCTTTGATGAGTTTACTATTGCTAATTTAAACTCAGTGGCATAAATGATGTAGATTTGTTAGAGCTATATGTGAGTACAATGTAGTTCTGACTGTTGTTGGCTCTGACATGAATGAGTTAGTATATCCATTTTTTCTGGTAGATGATGATGATGATGATGATTGCCCCTTCCACAGAGTTGCTGTGATAATTAACAGAGGCCTTTACAGGTGACACACTTGGAACTGCAATTATACCCAGTCAGTGTTCAATAAATACAACTATTTTTGTTATCAAGGACTATTGAAATTAGGGACTCAACTGTCTGCAAGTAATAACAACTGAACCACAACATTATTTTTCTGTATAAGATGAAGTGTATAGGTTGGTGATTTCTTTATGTTGGTCTGGCGGGGCTCAATACTATTGAAGAACAAGTCCATGATTCTCTTGGCTTAGCTATTGCACCTCCCCTGAGCGATGACTTTCTTCTATAGCAAATGACCATGAGACACTGCTATACATAATACACCTTTTATATCAGGAAAGCAAGTCCCAATAGCCTTTGCTGAGACTCATTGCAGAACTCACTATATGGTCACCTCTTACTGCAAAAGATTATGAAAAGTGAATATTTCACTTCCGCAGCCCTTAAAATAGAAGTGGCAAAAGAGAAGGGGCTGGAAATGTTTATTGACTTTACACCTGTTTGCACACTGCTCTTCATGATCTGTTCATTCTCATCTCCTTCCCATATCCTGTAACTGCTATTCATTTACTACATGGTATGTTCTGGTTTTTAAGATGGTCATAGGCACTAAGAGGCCTAAAGTCTAAAGAAGCAGACAGATAGGTAAAAAGGCAATTAAAATGTGATACTATGACCATTATTACAGTAGAAGATATTGAATGCTATGGTGATCAGCTGAGCAGTATGAAGAGAGTTGGGTCTTCTCAGATAAAAGGACATCTAAAACCAAGACAAGAAGGCTGTCATAGAAGTCATCTGATTAGTGGGTAGTGGGAGGTAACAGAAGGGTACTGGGGCAGGAAGATGCTAAACTAGTAAACAGAGATATGTAGTTTTAATTTCTCTCATTTAAAATGTTCTTTCTCATCCTGAGCAGCGGCAGACTCCCAAACATCCTGAAAACCCCAACTCCCTCATCACTTACTCTGTGATGCCTAGTGACTCTCCCAGGCAGGCAAGGTGCCCATCTGTGAGTCTCTCAAAGGGAAGAGCTGTGTTTTGTTCACAGCTACACCCTCACCACTTTGTGGAATATTCAACTCACAAAAGATTTTCAGTGAATGCAATATCAAAAACCTGAAAGGCCAATGGACTTCTATCCATGCATATGTAACAAATACAGTTGTTCTTGTCTTATCTTCCTTCTTCATCTCAGGAAGCATACCTGCTGTGGCCCAGGGAAATAGGCAGAGTAGTAGCATAATTTGCCCACCTCACCCAGCCAAATTAGTACATGCCTCTGCTAGTCTGCACATTTTTTCTGCTTCATTGTATAAGGGCTCTGGACAGATGGGCAAGTTCAAATCGTGCATTTACTTCTGTGTTAGCCTATTTCCTGTTGCTATAACGGAGTAATACAAACCAGAATTTACAACAAATAGTGGTTTATTTGGCTCTTGGTTTCAGAGGCCCAAGACCATGGCACCAGTCTGCTCAGCATTCTAGCAGGGCTTCTGCTGTGTCATAATGTGTCTGAGGGCATTGCAGAGTGCAGCAAGGCCAGCCTTCCAGCTCTGCCTTTTTTCCTCTTCTTATAAAGCTACTAATATCACCACGGGGCCCACCCTCATGACCTCACCTAATATTAATTACCAAGGAAAAGCTCCACCCTATTACCATTTAAATATGAATTCAGAGATTAAGTTTCCAACACTCAGACCTCAGCACATGTGGCATGGGTTTTGGCAGGTTATTTTATCCCATCTACTTTGGTTTCATCAAGAGGCCAATAATGTTAATACCAATTTCATAGCATTATTTCAAGAAGTGCATACAGTGATCTAGGCGAATGACCTAGCATTCAATAAATGTAAGAGCTTATAACCAAGGCAAAGCAGGAAAAGATCAATGCCCTTCAAAGACATCAGGTGAATAAGTCCTCAGTCTCCACATAAGAATGTTATACAGCTGGAGACTGAAGCATCCTCCTCCTTCATCCCAGGAAGCTCCCCTGCTGTGCCAGGGAAAAAGGCAGAGTCCAGCATAATTTACCCACCTTAACCACCCAAGTGAGGTCTGCTAATGAGGAGGTATGAAATGCACACCTTAAGAAGTCCAGTTCCTCTCTCTAAAACTACATCTAGTTTTAATTACTAAGAACATAGAATAAGAAACAAAATTCTATCAGAGACTCTAGCTCTCATTTGCAAAGCACTTGAAGTAACAGGGTTATAAAAGTTTATGGATACATTTTTATGCTTCTGTTAACTCTCTGGAATTAGTTTCCTACCATGTAGGAGTGTGAGCCTGCATGAATTCTTCTGTTCCTGTCGATTGCTTTGGCTAACCCAGAGCTGGGCAGCCTGCACCACTGGCTCCGCAGGTCCCATTTTGTGGTTTTAGCCTGTCAGGAGGTCACTCACTGATGACTCAGACACACTGGCCTGAAGGTATTTATGTGATCTCCAGGGTTGGCAGAAAACCTGCCCTTAGAACAAGGCAAATATATCCCCACTCTGGATGGCTTCAAGCTCTGCAATGGGGGGCTGACCTGACAGCTGCCTGTCCTGTGGGAGAAATAAAGGAAACTGGTAAAACACATGCTATTTCCATGAATTCCCACTCATCTGCTGTTAGAAAATTCAGCTGAGACCCTGACAATAAAGGTTAGACTTGTGTCACAACAGAAAGGAAAGGAACTTTAACTTGCCTTCAGCATACCAAACAGGCTGCGCTGCACAAGATCTGTAACTCGCGCAACCGTCCAAGATGCACCACGGAAAAGCTATCAATGGGCATTTGTCTAAGTTCATATTTATGGCATCTGTTTGACATGCGGTTTTCATTTAGATTGAAATCCAGATACAGTTTTGCATGAAGTTCTGGCTTTTTGAGCTGTCCATATCAATTGTCTTTTACTAAATATCAAATTTTCAGATGTTTACGGATGCAGCACAAGAATATTTTTAAATCATTCAAAAGAATGGCATCTAAGGAAAAAAACCTGAACCGAATATTAAAGAAAATTCTTTTGTTTCATGTAGAAAAATGCTCTAAAATGGAAAAAAATCATTCTGCCCAAATTTACTGCAAAAGAATAACTTATCTGTCTTTGGGAATGAATTATACCATTGGCCTTCTCTCTTCATTCCTGATTTCGGCAAAAAGCCCATATCAAAAGCATTAAATCAGAGTTTAATCATTTTTATAACTAGGTGTAGTTTTTTAGAAAGCTGTAAAAAAAATTCCCAGTGCAATGACACAAGCATTTCTGTGAGTCAACTGTTATTTCAGGGATTTATGATAATTCCTCATCTCGAGGAAAAATGAAGCTAATTGAAACAAACTCCATACTTTGTATTAATGCCATTTGAATACAGTGTGCACTGCCAGTTGCAAAGTGACATGGAAAATGAGGCCATTCTCAACAACACCATAGTTTCTCAGTTTTATGTACTTTTTAATTTCCTCTATGGAAAATCTGGTCTTCATAAAAGAACTGCTAGAGAAAAATGTGGAAAAAGTTGATTCATTCCATATTTACATTCTTTCTGGTACCTGGAAATGAACCAAATGCAAAAGTATGCCAAAAAAGAAGTTAGTTAAGTCATTTTAAAAACTCATCTTCCCCCAGGCAAAAGGACAAAGTGCCTTGGGAAAAGCCTGCCTTGATAATATAAAACACCCTTCTGCCTAATGAGATCTGTCTCCCTAACCTTTTACCCAGGCTTTGAGGAGGTCAACCTTAAGAAATGGTGGACTTTCTTTAACACACAATGTATTCCCCTGCACCACCCACAAACTTGGGAGAGGTAGTACTGTCCAAATCCAAAAAATTCTTCCTCTGATATTTTAACGGATCAAGGTACTTAACACAAATGTGTTGAACAGAAAAGAAACACCAAACTTCACTACATAGTTGCCTTAAGCCCTCCTGGCCTGATCTGCTAATGCTATTTGCCATTTCACTTTGAAGCACGGGGCAAAATAAAAGCAAGGTGTCTTGCTCACGAGTAGAGGGCAGCCTGCCTCATACCTCAGAGAGCTGCCAGATGTATTTCCCATCCGGCTTGTCATTAACAGCTTCATTTCATTTCATCTGCGATAAAAACAATTTGGAAGCATGGAAATGACATTACAGTAAGGTGCCCTGAAATATCACAGCAGTGCAAAAAACTATTTCACAATTGCAGGTTTCTCTTTGAAAAATCTCTGATTTTTCCCAGGTCACAGACCAATCGAAGTCATGGCTTTTGACTTATACATGTGACAGAATTTTTCTGAGAACAAAACAACCTTTCATAACACTCACATGGAGGAAATGTGACCCTTAACCTAAGGAAAGGGGGCACATGTGGGACCCAAAATGGTGGTCAGTGTATAAAAATTTGATTGTCTTTTCATAGTGCTATTCAAAAAGCCTCATCCCTGGCCACAATCACAGGACCTCAGAGGTTAGTCCAGTGTGTTGACATGGAGTGAAGCTCAGGGATAGTTGCCTTATTTACTACTGCTTACCGACAAACTCTTGCTTCTTGCCCTAACTGGGCCACATTACTCTTGTGTTTTTCTTCATCCAATTCTCTCTTCTACATTCATCCTTTTGGCAGTGCACAGCAGAAATACAGCTGTGCAGAAGTCCATAAATCCCTGGATTCTGAAGTTAACCTGTGCCACTTGGTAAATCTCCCCTCATCATTGGTAATCTGATAGACTAGGCCAGTGATGGTGAACTTTCAACTATACAGATGGCCGCTGGAGCATGCATCACCACACATTCACCAACACTGGACAAAATGGTACCTGATAGTCACCCCATTTCAAAGAACTCATGACTCCATTAATTCAATCATTGACCTCAAACTTATATCTGGATCTTACATGTTCCAGATACAGAGCAGCACTGACTTTTATTTAACATTGAGAGGCATGTAGATCTAGAAATCTTAGCCCCAGTGTCTCATCCAAGTCCCAGACTGGTACACATGTCTAACTCCTCCCTCCGGATGTTTCCCCTTACTTAACTAGTCAGTCATCTCCAATGCAACATACCAAAGTCAAACTTCCCATCAGCCCACTGAATACCTTTTCCTCGTGCTTCTTCTCAGGTAGAGAGATTCCTCATTTCTCAAGCAAGAAGTCAGTCAAGTCATTTTAAAACCCAGGGATCATCCTTGGATTTTCTCCTCTTCCTTTGACTTCTACACTCTGCTGCTAAGTGCTACTGATTCGTTTTCTTGTTCTTTCTTCTCCATCCTCTTTGCTCCATCCTCCTTACCTTCCAATCTATTCACCACACTGAACCCAGCATAGTTGTTACTTCCTTTTCTAAAAGTTGTTTCTGTTAGTTACTTTTCTCTCATTGCTGAGACAAAATACCTGACACACAAAGTTACAGAGGAAGGGGTTTATTTGGCTGATAGTTCATAGAGATTTGAGTCCGTAATCGTCTGGCTGTGAGGCTGCGAGAGCAAACAAGTATCACAGAGGAGAAACAGCATGATGCACATGAAGCAGCAAAAGTAATGGGGGGAGGAGAGAGAGAGAGAAAAAGCTTACTGAGCTTACCAGCATCTTTTCGGCTTTGTTTTCTTATTCAGACTACTTAGAGTGGATATCAGGATAGTACTCTTGCCCTGAATCCTAGTGCCCTCAGGCTTAGCCTCTGCCATGAGTCAATCACGTACTCTAGATTTAACTACCTCTGGAAAAGCATGAGGCTTTGGGGGACAATCAGACCCAAGCCATAACATCGTTCCGTAACTCCCCACTTTTCATAGGTTACAGTCTAAATCCTGAGCTCAGCAAATACAACCGTCTTCCGCAGTACTTCCTCTCTCTCTCTCATCTCTTAAAAAGCCAAGGGTGAGGTTTGCGAGTTCCCTAAATTTTCACACTTTCTTACTTAGAGCTTACCTGTGGTGTCTTCCTCTTTTGAGAAGTTACCTTCCCCCAGTCCTTCCTTCACTTTTCGTGTTGTTCAAGACTCAGCATAGTGCCATCTCTTCTGGAAAGTCCCCAGTTTCCTTTGGAATTCTGTATAAGATGCCATAATCTTACCTAGGCTATCATTATCAGCTCCATTTCATTTCACACTAATTGTTTCTTTAATTTACCTCTTCACCAAACTAAGATCCCTAAAGATAAAGAATATTTTTTTATCCATCATTGTTTTTATCTGGAGTATTGAAACTGCTCAATAAACAGACCATATACGCCAAGCAAATTGCATCCAAGAACTTTCTACAGCTGATTTATTCATATTCTGAGTTCTCCTGAATTTCCCTAGCTCATTATGATCTTCAAAACAATGGAGAGTCCATCTTCTAATAAAAAATACTTAGAAAAAAATAAAATTCATGAAAATATCACTTTTTAAAAATAGGAGATAAAATGTCTATATTATAATAATCATTCACATGAAAGTTTACAAATAACTTCTTATATCTCAAATCAACTTCTGTAAATGATACCTCAAAAGTCCCTCCTTTTTTTTTTTTTTTTGAGACAGGGTCTCACTTTGTAGTTCAGACTGGCCCTGAGCTCAGCCTCACACTCACAGCAATCCTCCTGCCTCTGCCTCCTTAGTGCTGTGATTACAGGTGTGAGCCACAACGCTCGGCACTGTGGTATATGGTTCTGACTAATGATGGATGTATGTGGTTACCGAGAATCGAACACAGGCCTTTGCACTTGCGAGATAGACATTGGAACCACTGAGCTAAATCCGTGGCCCCAAGTCCTTATTTTTAACATATTCCAAATAATATTATAAAAGCAGGTAGAATTTTTCAAAAATTAATAAAGTCATGACTGTAAATTCTTTTTGAAAAAGGCAAGATATGAATAAAGAACCCACCACCTTAACAAATTGGCTGTTTAATTTTTCTCTCCCTCTTCCCACTTTTATCCATTTAAAACTACATTTACATACTTGATATCATAAAATACAGTACAACTTCATAACCTGCTTTTCTCATGTTTCCATGTTTCTACTTAGTCTTAATAATTATCATTGCTAAAGGCTGAGCAATGTTCTACCATAAGTGTTAGTACCATTGATGACTCATAGACCTCTGTATTTAGCACTTTCTCCTTATACTTGCAACAGTCTAATGAACTATTATGCCTGAATTCATAAAAGTCTCAAATTTAAGATATTTTATGACTGAGTCATTACTGTTTTGTCAACCCTTCCTTGGGCCTGATGGTCTTCCTATAATCCTGGTTACAAGAAATATGACACTATCATCTTCCAAATTCCCTTGAACTCTTTCTCTTTCCTACTCCTTTACTTTTTTTTAATTCAAATCTTTATTGGTACATTATGAATACATATCATCATCACATTCAACAATGAGAGTTTGTACCAGAATATGACATGACTTGATCCTCATTTTTTCCCTTTCCCCACCCTGCAACTCCGACCCCCTATATACATAAGCTTTGTTTCTTTTTTTCTTTATCACTGTCACATTCTTTTTCCCCTGGTTATTTACTGCTACACCCTCTTTACTTTTAAAACAAGTCACTGATTCTCATGATTAACTTTTAAATCCCTTGAATCTTTCCTCTTTCCCTTCCTTCTGCTATTATCGTTGTTGCTCAATTCTGAGTACTGATACATCTTCCTTACTGTTCTTTCCATCTCATTCATTTTCCATCAGACCACCAATATCATCTTTCTATAATGGATATTGATTTTTTTCACTCTGCTACTTACATTCATCCAGTAGGTTGTCATCACTGTGGGTGGTCTCCAAATACCTTAATTGAATAAGCCAGGAGCTCGGCAATTTGTCCCTCTTTTGCCACTCCTATCTTATGTCCTGGATACTAGAAACCCATTCTAGTTATACAAGAAGAACAAGGCCTGGGCTAAGAACCTGGAAAAGTCCAAAATTGGTGTCATTTGCCACATGAAATCCCACAAAAGAAGAAAACCCAATAAGGCACAGCCAGTTTTTGGAAGGGACTAAATTAAAATCCTGGCAAACCTCCACATTAGTTGTTGTCTCCAAGACAAGTGTAAGGAGCTTGTCTGAAGGCAAAGGAAGCAAATTCATGGAAATGAAGATAGTTTGGGATGTAACATGAGTATCCTAAGCAAGAGCAATTATCTGAGCTTAAAAACAAGTGACAGGTGAGCTTTAACTTAGAAAAGCAAAGGTGCAGGGTGATATCTTCCAAGGCTTGAGTTTGGGGCTAGAACATGGGGCTACCCTGGGCTCAGAGGCATCACTCAGAGGGTCAGAGTGCCACACCCTCTCCCACCTCCATGTAATTAGTCTTTTCTTTCTTTTGCCAGACTACCCACTGACTCCTCATCTGCCTGATTAAGTCACTCTTCACATATCCCCTCCTCTATGAAGTCATCCTGTATCTTAAAGCAATGTTAAATCTGCATGATATTCTGGGATTGGCAGAATATAAAAGGAGTATTGAATTTGGTATGGAGCATCCAGTTTATCTTAGAGCCACAGAAAATATTAGAAATGTACATAAAAAGAGGAAGCCCTTTTTCATGCTACTTACAAATGGAATTTGCTTTGCCCACTGTGATTGTTGATGTCATATTTTGAAAAATGCTACAGTGGAACTTTCAAGGCCTAGATCAGGATCAGATGGCATGTCTAATTGGCAGTTCCTGGGTATGAATGAAAAGCTTTTGATAAAACAAGAAATGCTACTAAATCTCTAAAGTTATTCTTAAATATTTAAAGTTTATTTATTGTATATATTGTTCTGGTAAATAATAGAATTACTAAAAGCATAGTATACCTGCTTATTCTACAGAATAACAGATTAAGCTATTTAGATCTACGATTTGTTAAAAATAAAGTCAATTTCAGAAGTTTGACGAGATACTCAGAAGTCAATTTTATAAAGTCAGCTGTCCCAAATTATTGTTTTGTAAATTATATTGACCAGTTTTTATCTATTTTGCTGTAATTACATCTAAAGAGTTAAAACAGTTGGGCTTCATTCAAAAGGGGATCTAACAGTTTTATTGCTAAGCAGCTCCTTCTACCAAGAGCTTTCTTCAGTCTATGATCATAAACAAAAGTGCTACAATAAGTCAAGGCCACCTGAATCTAAGGACATACATTTTGATATTAAGAAAAATTAATAATGTTATTGTCGAGTGTTCTGCTTACATGATTCCTCATTCAGAAGCAAGGCTAAGAACAATCTGAGACCTTCACAGGCTTACCTACTATAATAATATTAAAGAATAGAATAAAAGGACTTCATTTTTTATACTGTGCAACTACCCTTCTCAGAGAGATATGCAGAGAGCTACTAGTTATTTATTCCAATGGCCCCTTGATGGCTTTAATGAAATTATCCTTAGGATAATGCTGTGGGTTACTATTTAATAGCTTTAAAATGCAATTATAGATTAATTTGATCAGATGTTTTTATCACAGTCTCCAGAGACTCATCTTGTGGTGAACCAATCTGCCTCGTTCAGATAACCTGTAGCTGGCTCTTCAGATGAACTTTGTTTTGCAGCTGAGCTTCCAAAATCTATATGCACCTCAGAGGAGGTCCTAAAATGTGAACACCAGCACAACTAGTCTTTGAGTCCTCCTATCACGGTTTCTTTTGTGACATATGTAGAAATTACAGTGATGGTCAAATTAAAAAGGGACCTAAAACCTTGACCATGAAGGAATGTTTTCAAGTTCAGCTGTCTTACAAATAAATCAATTTGAGGAGCCACCTGATGATTATCAGTCAAGGTGTTGCGTTCTATTCTCTGTCCAGTCATGTTTCAGGAGAAACTGTCCACACATTGTGGGTTCTGCTCTAGAGAGCCCAGGACGTCAAAGGATAGGCAATATTAGCCTGCTGAGGTCTGGCCTGGAAATTTCTCACACCTGCTAATTCTGCTAACTCTATTGGACTTGTGAAAGCCTGATATGCTAAGCCAGGACACAACACTGCCAACATCATAAGCCCTTTGTTTCCTTTCCTCTGGAAAGAGGAGGAACTTGAGCTAGAGCTAGCCATGGCTGATGTTCTGTAATAGTTAAGAACACACTGCTGGTTTTGGGACCCAAACAACCCAGTATATGTAATGTACAGGTTAAGATGAGAGAGAACTCAATCACAAAGACATTTGAAAAGACCTACTCTTTTATGCTTTAACAGAAAGTTATGAAGAAAATACTTTTTTAAAGTCATAATTTCACTTTATAGGTGAATTATTTACCTGAAGCATGAACATCAGTTGCCAATGTATTGATCACCAACATAAACCTAGCACTTTGTCACTCCCAGGCTATTGAAAATAACTAATACTTTATTGCAAAGTTCAGTGTTTTCTAGTGTTCAGGTTTTCTATAACTGTATCTAAGCCGTTCAATCATAAGGACCCCATTAACACAAATTTATAATCTCTTTGGGAAGAGAGCCACACAAGAAGCATGAGGGAACTATTAGGTACTTACCAACACCAGAATAAATGTTCAATAATTCACAAAGAAAGTGTTTTAATTTCCTGTAGCTCTCTAACAAAGTACCACAAAGGTGGCATTTCAATGCAACAGAAACCTATTTGCTCACAGTTGCATAGACTAGAAGTCCCAGGTCAAGTTATGAGCAGAAGTGCACTCCCTACAAAGATCCTAAGGAGAGTCCTTTCTTTGTTTCTTCTAACTTTCAGGCACTGCTTGGTCTCTGATCAGAACTCCAATCTCTGCCTCCATAGTCACACATCCACATGACCATTTGTGTTCAAACCCATTTTCCTTTTTCTTTATGACATTTGAGATGACATTTAAGGCTCATCTAGGTAATCCAGGATAATCTTCCTCTCTCAAAATCCTTAATTTAAATTCACCTAAAAAGACTTTTTTCCAAATAAAATTTTTTTTAATTCATAGATTCTGAAGAATTAGAACGCTGACTTATGGAAAGGGGGGAGTGTTTTCAACTCATTGTAGAAGTGGAAGTTCACTGCAGGGTTGAACAGTGAGTTTGTTTCTCCATCTTTAAATGGTAGATCTTATATGGCACCATTTAAAATGGCTGAAAATTAAACTGGCAGAGACAAAAACTTGGGAATCAAATATGGAGGAACCAGCATGTGCAAAGATATCTTCAGCACACGAGGGTAGACATGTTGTCTGTGGGCAAAGGCCGCCACTGTTCACCAGCCTTTAACGGAGGACAGGTAGTGACAATGAGCACCGTTATTCAAGCTGGACAGTTTGGGTGGAGACCAAATATACATTATTTATAAACGCAAATAAAGTTGCCCAAACTTAATGTAAAAGACGCCAGGGAACCACTGTGGATTCTTAAACAGGGAAATGCCATGATGGTCTATTTTCTAGGACCCTAAAACAGTTACTACCCAGCCTTCCCAGCAGGTGCTCTTGTATTTATCCTGTCTCATTAGCCACATCTAAGCCATTATATTTATTTTCTTAAATAACCTTTTCCTGGAAACACTAACAATAATTCAGTATAATTCCCATAATGAAATGATTTTTCTATTGCACTTAGCCATTTCTATTAGAAAAAAATAAAAAATTAAATTAAATAAATTATATATATATTATATATATATATTTCCATTACTTTGCTTGAAGAAAAGGCTCTCTTCATGAGCAATTATTTATACATCTGGCTTATAATAAAATCATATCATGTAAATGAACTGGATTGACTCAAAGATGAAATTCTGATTATAACAATATGGGGACTTAGCAGTGTTCCATTAGAGAAAGGAAATGCTAGTCAGCAACCTGACCAGGAAAAAAACTATTTTGGTCCATAAATTATGCAGCTTTGTGTTTATTCAATTAACTTAATCTTAAATGAATCCTTCTGTAAAAATGCTATGTAAACACTACAATGTCCACCAGGAGGGCAGGCTGAGGGATGTGAGAGGACCGTAGACCAGTGCTGCCAACCATGGGGGGCATCATTTGCTTTTTCCCTGGATTCCACAGACATCCCCAACCTTGTGAGATGAAGTTTAATAAAAACTTTGTCTGGCTCCAGGGCTGTGCAAATCCAGGTGAGGCCTCACAAGTCCTTAAAACTTGATTGTTTGGGGCTGCAGCAATACCAGCATTTGATGGAGATTTTATTAAATCTGTGACAGCCTTTAAAAGACATATTTTAAAAGGCAACATGGAGTATGGGGGTGTGGGGGTGCCCTAGAGGGCACACAGTCAAACTCTGTATGTACGTGTGGAGAAGAAATAGGCAATTATCTCTTTCTGGGACTGTCCCATTAAGTAAAGCAGGCCAGTATTGGAATATAGGATATTACATCTATCAGAGAGTCATTTGTATTTGCTATAATTCCATGTTTGTATTACAAATAACAATTGAATTATTAGGATGAAAGCAAAGAGTCATGAGAACTTCCACCTTTAAGAAAGGATTTTTACCTCCCTGCAGTTTGCTTTGTGACTAGCTTTCTTCTCTTGGCCTTAATGATCATCATATTGAAGGTAAGGACCTGATTTCTAACTGAGAAAGAGACTCCATGATATATATTTATCCTGTTCTGTCTTATCTAGCAACATAGTCAATACGAATCTGAGTGTTTGCCTACATTGAAACATGAGTGGTGGCTTAAATAAGAAAAACTAGGATTAGATGTTAACAGAACAGCTGGGAAACATTATCTCCCCCAGAAAACAACGCCGGTGGTCAGTTAACATTGCTTGGTTTCAAGATAACAATGCACGAAAACCCTTTGTGATATTCTCTCCACTCCCAAAATGTGGGTTATGTTAAAATTTCATGAAACTAAGGTTTTTAATTTGATGCCTCCCGATACCTAGAGAAACATTTTCAAAATGTAGTAATTTAACCTCTGTAAGCCATCTGGAAGACACAACAATTTGGAAATCACCAATAGTAAACACAGTCTCTTGTTATTCTTTCTGCCACTACCATTTAAACCAAGAAGGCTCTTGTAGCCTTGCAAAGCTTATGTATTTCTGTTTAGGATTTTTTATAGGAAGAAACAATTTTTTAAAGGGAGAAATAGTGGTCTCACGGGGAGATAGATCCAATATTCTAAGGTGACTCATCAAAGCTATAACCTCCACCAAATTTTGGAAATACCAATGGTCAGTCTGAAAGTACTAATCTGAAAAGTCATTGAGTTGATAATACTAGGAAAGTACTTTGGGGTTACTTTGAATAGAATGGTGTGCTACTGTAGACCTTTAACTAAAGTTTATGGATCTCATAAACACAACCACATAATTTCAGAAATTCCATATCCCCAGGATCCTGGTCAACTCACTAGGTCTTTCTACATTTTTGCAGCACAGAATAAGTAAATAATAAGAGAACTAAATTTCAAAGTTATTTGAAATAAAATATGTGCAGATAGCTGTCAGACTATTAAAGAACAATTTTGGTGATAGCTTAAATTATATTATATTTTAGTCTTCCACAGTAACATAAAGCAAAATTTCATTCAAGTTACCAGTTATAGTTCTTCTAAGACTGTTCTCCTTTAAGAATAGGGTCCAATTTCTGAGACATTCAAAAGTGAAAAGATTAAGCTGGAAGCATAGGAAATAGCAGAAGGAATCAACAACTGGGGTCTCATCTTATTAAAAAGCTTTTGCACAGCAATAGAAACCACCAACTGAACAAAAAAACAACCCAGAATGTGGGAACAATTTTTTCCAGCCATTTCTCAAACAAGAGACTATTCTCTAAAATATATAAAGAACATGGACCAGGGAGTTAGCTCAGTGGTTCCAGCGCATGTCTTGCAAGTGCAAGGGCCTGGGTTTGAATCCCCAGCAACCACATACAATACTGGGCATGGAGACTTATGCCCAGCAGCAATCAGCACCACACACCACAGTGCTGGGCATGCTGGCTCACGCCTGTAATCCCAGCACTCGGGAGGCAGAGGCAGAAGGATTGCTGTGATGTGAGTTTGAGGCTGAGCTTCCAGGACCAGCCTGAACTACAGAGCGAGACCCTGTCTCAAATAAATACATAAATAAATAAATAAATAAATAAAATATATAAAGAACTTAAAAAATCAACTCAACTCTTAAATGAGCATCTGAAATAAACAGGCATTTGTCAGAGGAAGAAGTAACAGCAGCAAAGAAACATGAAAAAATGTTCAACATCACTGATCATTTGAGAGATGCAATTGAAAGCAACACTGAGATTCTATCTTACTCCAAAAAGAATGGCTATTATCATTAAATCAACCGACAACAAATGCTGGAGAGGCTATAGCAAGAAAGGAACCTTCCTCCAGTGTTTTTAGGAATGTAGACTAGTGCCATTACTTTGGAGACAGTGTGGAGATTCCTCAAAACAGTAGGACAAAGGTCCATTTGACTCTGCTATTTCCCTGCTGGGTATACACACAAAGCAATTAAAAGATTCATCTCACAGTGAAATATGTGTGCCCATGCTTACAGCAGCTCAGATTGTGATAGTTAAATCCTACAAAAAGCCCAAATGCTCATAACAGGAGATTTGATAAAGAAGATATGTTTTTTTCATAAAATTGGGTATTACTCAGCCATAAATAATTGTAAATTTGAGTCATTTATGCTCAAATAAATGTACCTTAATGACATATTTGTAAATGAAATAAATAGGAGACAGACATGTAAATGCCATATCATTTTTCCAGTGTAAGAAATGGAAGGTATAAGTGAGTTCCAAAATGTATGATAAATACTGTGAAATAGGAAAAAAATGTTCAAAAGAAAAAGTGAGTAGGGGAAAGTACAGAAGGGAAAGAAAGAATTTGATGGTTAAAAAAGGAAACAAAGATTATGTACATAGAGGTGGGAGTTGTAGGGAGAGCAGGGGAATGGGAAAAAATTAGAGTTAAGTCATTTAATGTACTGGTACAAATTCTCAATGGCAAATGTGATCATAAAGTATGTATAGACTATATGAATAATTTTTTTAAAAAAAAGATGAAGCTGGAGATTAAGAGAAAGGTTTCAGTATGACTTTGCTTAAATGAGGACAATATAACTTTTCAAATACAAGATTGCCAAACAATTTTAAAAGCTCCCCATGTCTCCCATTCATTATTTGCTTTGGTTTCTTCTATGTGTACTGGCGTGTGTTATGTGTGTGTGTGTGGGGGGCGGTTTGCATATAACACATATGCCAGTGTGGATCTGATGAATCAGTCTTGCGTGTCTCTCTCCTATCTATTTACCCCTAGAAAAATGAAAAGAAGACATATACAGGGAACCCTTAAAGATCTAGTTCTTTGTTTAAAAACTCAGAGCAGGGGCTAGGGATTTAGCTCAGTGGCTCCAGTGCCTGTCTTGCAAGCGCAAGGGCCTGGGTTCGATCTCTGGTAACCTCATACAACAACGCTGAGCATGGAGACTCACGTCCACCAGCAGTCAGAACCACATACCACAGTGCTGGGCACGGTGGCTCACACCTGTAATCCCAGCACTTGGGACGGAGAGGCAGGAGGATGCTGTGATGTGAGTTTGAGGCTGAGCTCAGGGCCAGCCTGAGCTACAAATTGAGACCCTGTCTCAAAAAACTTAAAACAAAACAAAACAAAACTCAGAGCATAGAAAACATAATTTTTCATTCTGATTTTTTAGTTTATTCAAAATTTAGAAACGATAATAATTTTACCTGTAAAGAAAATGGGTACTCCGTTCCAGGACAACCTGTGATCTTGAGCGTGTGAACACTGAGGAGATAATTCCCTGTGCTACACTGATGTCTGTGGGGGTTATGATGGACACATAGACCAAAAAGCCCTCTCACATCTCCAAACCTCTTCCTGGGGACACCCGACTGCCCCTTGCAATGTTTTCAGAGTATAGAAATGGATCTCCCACAAAATCTCTGTTGACATCACAAATATTCTTGTTAGAAACTGGTAAATAAGTTTTAAAAAAGAAGTTGTTGATAGTTCTTCACATACTTATTCAACAGATACTAATTTCCTCTTTGTGTTCTAATAAAGGAGAAGAAACAAAAGTATATAAAGCAGAGCCAATCTGCAAGCAAACATCAATAGACAAGTCCATTGAATTGCATCCGACATATTGTTAAAAATGTTATCATTATCTATTACTCCTAAGCTTTTGGAAGAGAACTTGGTGCTGATTGGTCCAACAGAAAACAAGTCTTCCATAACCAAGTTGTCGTAATCTCAGCAGAGAAACAATTCTGCTTGGACAAAACCCAGAAAGATGTTGATTACCACAAGTAGCTAAATACAGCTGGCACAATATCTATCTGTTCCACTGTGTTCTCCCACAATTTTAATTTTTGATCCATTGTGTTCCTCCACAATTTAAATTTTCTATTTTTAAGATTTGAAATCTACTAATACATTTTTAAATTTTGAGATATATAATCACTCTACATTGCCCAGGCTAGCAGCCTTTAATTCTCAGTAAAAAGAATTCTCCCACCTCAGCCTCTTGAGTACCTGGGACTACAGGTGCATGCCACTATGCCAACTTCATGATTTTTTAAGTTCTTTGAGGGTACAGAGTGTCACTTTCTCTCTGTTCCTGCATGCCTAATATGATATCTTGCACATAGTCTTCTAACGAGAGGTTAAATTACCTTGGGACTACTGAGAGTTTCCTGAGCTATGTAAACAGTGAAAAAGAAGTGTGTGGATCTTAGGAAGTAAGGAAGCACATTACAGAAGGCCTACTCATTTTTAGTTTAAATGAAAAAATGTGGACAAGACTTTTATCATAAGTAGTCTTTAAAACCAACTCATTTTTAAATGAAACATGACTTTTCCAACAAACATACATGTAAGCTTAATTATTAATTAATTCAGACAACTCATTTTTATTGAACATCTACTGTGTAATTGATTTTTTTTTTTACTGAGGGCTACCATTTTAAAATGTGATCACAGAGAGAAATGGATAGGTTGCTAGACCTTCAAGTTATCTGTGGACCCTCTATTCACAGAAGCGAAAGCTCACAGGTTGACACGTCAAACACAAAGTTCACACACTTGCTTCTTCCAGACCCACTTGCTTCCTCCTCACTAGCTCCTTCCCTTTGTTCAGACTCAGTTCCTTTCTCTGTAGCTCTTGGCACATTCGCAGAGATCATCATTACATTTCAGGCTGGCACTATGTACACCTGCAAAGAAAGCTTACAAAATCCATTGATGAAATGTTCATCTTGTTAGAAGAAAGTTATGCAATGCGTTCGGGACCTCAGCTCTGGCTTCTCTCATCCTATCAGTCTCAGAATGGCAACAGAGGGAAAATCTCTATGATTGCCAGCAACGTGACAGTTTCCTCCAATTCCCATGGCCACTCCACTCTGAAAAGGGAGGGGACACTGCATTTCTGTTACCCTCTTTTGTGTATTTGTCTTCTCCCCTCAAGACATCACCAAGAAACCTTTCCCCTGGCTCCATCACTGGGGACTTTCCAGTGGCTCTGCACTTTTGGCCTCTCCTTCTTCCCTTATCCATAGCTCTGTCCCAGATCATGTTCTTATGGCTGAGGCACAGGGGACACCATGCTAAATTCATCAGTTTCCATGAGGACCCCTCCTCTGATTGCTAGTGAGTGATATAAACCTTCTCTGCTCGCCTAAGCAGCTCCTAAGATAGGTTTGATAAGCTCATAATTTAAACAGCCTTTATGACCACAGCAATATCTTCCCTTGGCTAATAATTATCTCCCATAGGTAATTTTTTAGGCTACTGATCATTTGTCTCACTAATCTCTCTATTTGTTCCCGAAGCTAATGGCAGATCCCCAAATACCCTCTGTAATTTTCTAACAAGCAGAATTCCAATTCCCCATTAAGAAATTCTGCTTTAAAGTGTAATTAAAGATCATCTAAGAAAAACAGAGCCAATTTTGAATAAGCCATGAGCAATTTTTTTCCTCTGCCAGAAGGGAAGGGTGTTTAGGGAGAATTAAAAATCACTCTACGAAATTATAAACAGGTTTAATGCAGCCATTTTGATTAACATCTTGTTATCAAGTAATATATCTAAAATTAAGATAATGGATTTTAAAAGGAATAGACTGAATAAAAATCATCTGCTATTCAACAGGCATATCAACCAAGCAATTACTAATTCTGTTTATAACTACAGCACTTTACTCTTTTGAAAAGGGCAATGAAAGCAAAACTTGGTTTGTGAGCACCTATTAAATTAACATTGATTTTGCTTTACTGCCAAGCTAAAGAAATATCAACATTAAGGAGTTTTTTAACCCTATTTAAAGTATGCACACTTACACTGAATTTAGTCCACAGGTTATTTATCTTGCTATTTACAATGAACTAAAAAAATCAATCCCCATCACAGAAGTTTTATGTACGACTATAGAAGAACAACATGGCTATTGAAGAAATTGTTAGAAAGCAGCACCACGTGATTGAGGAGGGCGCGAGATGGTTTGCTGATTCAGATGTAAACATACCGAAGGGCAGACTTCCGTTAAATGTCAACAGTTGCTCACATTTGATCCTTTATGGAAAGGGCTCATTTAAGGCAAATCCTGCAGTGATAAAGGTATTTTGTCAATTGTGCTTATGTTTCTAAGGTTTTAAGGTTGTTTGGAGGGAGATATGGACAGGTATGTAATTAGATAGATAGATGATAAATAGATGATAGATTGATAAGTGATAGATAGATGATAGCTAGATAGATAGATGGGTGGATGGAGATATACAGATAGATAACATACATATGACAGGTGATGTTAGTTATAATAGATTAAATAAGGAATAAACTACATGTTCCTGGTTGTAGAAAATACGTTCAAATGACAAATAAAAGCAAATAAAAATAAAATAAAAATAAATATCATATTTAAAATATTTTAAAATATTTATTTATTTAAAATAAATATTATTTTTAAAAATAAAAATCAAGCCTCAGGTAGCTATGACAAATTATGGTACAGCATCACCAAAGGTGTTGAAAGCACTCAGCACGTGGAAATGAGTCCCACTCCTAAGTGCTGAACTCTCTTACTTGTCAAGAACTTGATCTTTTTCAGATTAGGTGAATTTAAAATTGATTGAAAGAAGGGCTGCTATTAGACTTGTGTCAAAAGGCCTTCCCATAAGAGATGTGTACTAGCCTTTTTGAAATTTGATCATAACCCTTCAGATTTATCTAAGCCACTGAAACAATTTCTTATAAAATGTTATAACTTTAAATTAATTCTGCATATTCTATTTTTTTCTTAAATACCCAGGATATATGGAGCATCTCCAGAGTTTTATTTAATATATTTTTTTAAAGGAGTAGAAACACATTCTGTGATCAATATAACTCAGAGAACTTTTTTCATTAAAGAGTTTATTTCCAGAGTTTGACTGGGTGTACTGAGGATGTCATCATGGTCACCACTAACCTGTCAACCTACTTCTTGCTCAAACAGAATTTGCCTTTTCTCTGGTGCCACTTTGTTGCTCTAGAAAGATAGCAGAAAGGGAGGGAATCTAAAAGTTTTTCCTCTTCATCATGTAGCTGTTACTGTGCTAACCACTTTCATGTAGTATTGTAGTCAGTCTTTACAGTGGCACTGTGCATATTTCCATTTTTCAGAAGAGAACACCTACACATTGAGAACCACCCTGAGGGTTACACTAGTCAGACCATAAAGCTATTTAATAGACTTGTCTTTTAAATGGTAAGATCAGTGGAAACTCATAGACATGAGATATTTGAAAATCTTTCTTCACAAAATGCAAAGTCCACTGCAACACAGTCTCCACATATGCTTTTTGTGAAATTGCATCATCCTCAGAAAAAGAAAATCCCTTGTGCATACACATGTGCATGTGTGAAGGTAAAATACCAACTAAACACAAGGCTTATGGCTTTAAAATACTAGGTGTAAAGCCACATGGTAACTCTGAATTATTCTGACTTACCTGTGTATAGTGGTCAAGGAAGTGCCCATCCATCAAGATGAGTGACCTTCTACCACTGTCTGCTGACTCGCTTGTTCTGTCACAAGTTCAAACTAGTTTCTCTACAGGAATCTTGTCAACTATCTCCGAATTTTAAAAATTATTTTTAAAAAATTATTTTTAAAACATAATATTTATAAACACACTTCACACACACACACACACAAAAACCTCTTCTAAAGCTCAGTGTGAGGGTCAGAGACTCCCAACCAGATCCAGGCACAGTGCTTTCTTCATCCAGCCCTCATTCCTGTCCGATCCTATTTCTCAGGTCCCATGGGGTTGATCATGCCCAACCACTTCTTGGATAACTGAGAAGTTTGATTTCATTCTTTGTTCTTTAAACAAGCATAATAGTCCCTCATCTGGCTCACCCCAGCACCACACACACACACACTACCACACTCACAGCCCAATAAAGAGAGTTAGAAGTCACTGTGGTCAGAAATATACCTCCAATACAAGGTCCTCTTGTTGGGTTTTAACTAATATCTCAAGACATATTTGTCTAATTTGTCAAGAAAAAATAAGAGGCTAGAAACAATATCAGAAAGTGGGGAGATGCTTCAACCCTGCCATGTACTAAGCACACTATTCATTCCCATGAAGCGCAGATACATTAGATATAATCAAAAGGATTATGTGAGCAACACTTAGGAAGCATTGAGTGAGCACATACATCTGCTGAATTATCATAGTCATTCAGAAAATATTCTATCCATAGGGGATTTTTCCCCCATGCCTTAAGACATTACATATTTCCATAAACTAAGGCTGATTAACTCAATATATGTCTTCTACCAACTGAAGTCCTAAAAACTTGTCTCAACACTTGTCTGGGTACATAAAAGACATATCCAGAGAAAAATAGTTTGATTCTTTAAAAAAAATTAACCAAAAAGTAATCTTTTGAAAGTTTACACTAAACCAGTGTCCCTCAGGAAAGCAACATCAACAGCACCAGGAAGTTTATTAAAAATGGAAATCCTTAGACTCAACCTAGTCATATTAATAAGAAATACCAGCAATGGGTCTTATGTATCCACAGGTCTCTAGGTGATTCTGATGTATGCTAAAATCTGAGAACTGCTATTATAGATTGTATTTGTTTTCTATTACAAAAATGTGTTTGAACATCAGCTTCAATTAATATGTGTATTGAGTACATCTACATAATTTCCCTAAAATTAAGTGGTGTTAACTCTCTTGTGTTCATTGAAATGTTAGGACACTGACATTAGTATCATAGTTGTTGAACTTGGTCTGACTTGGTTAAACTTCTCAAAGTTTAAAACAAACATTTGGCTATAATTCTAGAATGTTATAAATTCAATATTTATAAGAAACTTTGAGGGCTGGGTTCTAAGAGTAGAATCCAGAGCCTTACAGATGAGAACCATAGTCTACCTGCTGAGCTACAATCCTTGCTTCTGATAAAACATTTTAAACAGATAGTACTCATAGATTACAAATTCAACGCAGTTTGTTACAATAAATAAGTTTCCATATCTGTTTTTTCCATTATTTCAGAATAGACAATCTCTTAACTGTTTTTTGAATGTGGAAACAAAAATCTCCACTCAGTTTTTTTCAATGTATTTGATACTAGCTATTCGTTTAAAATATTTACCCTTATTATTTCATCTTCTTTCAGTCATTTTAATTCACTGCACGTTGTTTTGTGGGTAGTTTTTAATTAGACTAATCTAGTTCATCTTGATCGATAATTGCTGGTCTTTTTTATTTTGCCTTCTGTCCAAGTTGTAAAGGTGCTCACAACATCATAAAGGCAAATCCATACATGATCTCAAACAAGCTATTTGAAGTAATAGTGGTAGCCAATAAAATTAGCATTATTCTCTAGTCGGAAAGGAGGACCTATGTATTTTTCAGTTATACAAATATAGATAATTTTAAGTAATGTTTTATTTACTGATTATATATAAGCACACACATTAACAGGTGACACCAAAAATCTAGAGCATATAGATCTTCATCTTCTATCTAAGTATTTTTCCTTAATATACATGACCATTCCTTTGGATGAACCACTGTTTATGAAAGAGCTGCTCTCTGATTTTATACATGCTTTGGGCCCTGCTGTCAGAAACGTTTAGCCACTCATCTGATATTATTTACAATACAGAATATGGGTAATTTCAAAGCACAGATGACCACTCAGTATTAAGACTGACATATGAAATGTTGTAATACATTTGCAAAATTTGATGAAAGAAAAATAAGACATTTTCAGATAATAAAGTATGGCTCCACTCCAGACAGCCAGCTGTGAAAGTGATTCTTTAAAGATTATTTACATGTTCTAATTGCACTCTCTCTATAATTTTATTTTTGCACATTAGTCTAGAACTAGAAAATATATGTGTGTATATATGTATATGTATGAATATATATATGATTTATTTGGTACTTTTGTTCATTTTGACTTATTATTACACTATTTGGATTCAACTTTATCTGAGATGTCTCTATGAAAAATGATGTAACATTTTTACATTTATTATATTTAATGATAAACTTTCCAATAAATTCACCAATGTAAAAAAATGAACAAAATTGCATATATTTAATTTAAGGCAACACATGATTTTACTTTAAGAGTTTTTATAAGCATAAAAATCTCCAACATTTTGGCCTTTATCTAGGGCAACTTGCTTTTAGCAAGATACTAATTTGAATCAATCTTTTTCCTACTAGAATATATTAGGGTCAAAATTCTTATGTGAGCCTCATGGTTATTGTGGGACCTGACAAAGAAAATAAAACCTAACCACTTATTTTTGGCCAAAAGGTTTAGATACTGTTTCTTATTTGATTGTAGCTCTTTTGTGTAAGATTTAAGTGTTTTATTTCTTCCACCAAGAAAAAAAGCAGTTTATAAAAATCTAATTTTAAACCAAATTTTTTTGAGATCGAATATCTACTTCTAAACAGAATGGAATGCCTTCATCAATTTAAAATGCTTTGCAAATCCCCAGTCATGCTGTAAGACATGCAGTCCTCAGTTGGGGCCAGATTATAAGGGTTAACATCTTTTCAAGTTAATCAAGACTCAATTTGAACTAACTCAATTCTTTCCCCCCAATTTAATGCTTCCATTTCTTACTACTGACCTGAAAACATTTGATTTCAAGGATGTCAGTGTAGGGAGGAAAAATACTAAAGAGTAAGCTTTTGTTGAATGTGTAACTTCATTATTTTGTTTAATCTGGTTGGTAAAATCCATGTTTCCATGTCTAATACTCCAAATTTTATGTTCATGCAATTTTGGCATCTTGTTACTGCTGCTATAGAAAGATTTAGTTTATTCTATTTTTCCTTGTTGAGTTTATTGGCACATTTTAAGTGTGCATTATGATCACATTCATCATTCAGAGTTTGTACTTGTATATGACATAACTTGATTCTTATTTTCCCCATTTCCCTGCCTTTCCTTTAGCCCCTCTGCCCCTATATACAAAAATTTTGTTTCCTTTTTTACTTTTTACTTTCAAATATTTTCTTTCCATTCTTTGCTTTCCCCTGTGTCCTCCCCCGACCCTTTTAAAAAAAATATTCAAATCTTTATTGGTACATTATGAGTACATATCATCATCACATTCAACATTCAGAGTTTGTACTAGAATATGACATGATTCTCATTTTTCCCCTTCACTCCTGCTCTGCAACCCCCACCCTCTATATACATAAACTTTGTTTCCTTTTCTCTTTACTACTGTCACATTCTTTTTCCCCTTGTTGTTTACTCCTACACCCTCTTTCCTTTTAAATATTTTCTATTTCACAATATCAACTATACATACTACAACTCATTTACAACTTCATTTTCTCACAGTACAGAAAAGACACAATATTTATACATCTGTGATCTATTTATTTCACTTATGAGAATGTCCTCAAGGTACATCTGAGTATGAATGATTCAATGTTATCAATTTTAATGGCAGAATAATACTCCATTCTATAAAAGAACCACATCTTCTTTATCCAGTCTCGAGTTGATGGACATTTTCTGTTTTTTCCAACATTTAGCTGTCAGAAACTGAGCTGCAATAAACATGGGTGCACATGTGTCACTGTGATATGAGTCTTTTAGTTCTTTTGTGTATATACCTAGCAGAGCGATGGCAAAGTCAAATGGGACCTCCAATCCTAGCATTTTGAGGAATCTCCACACTGATCTCCACAGGGGTTGTACGAGTCTACATTCCCACCAACAGTGGAGAAGAGTTCCTTTTTCTCTGTAGCCTCGCCAACATTTGTTGCTGGTTAATTCTGAAATAGCAGCCATTCTTTGTGGAGTGAGATGAAATCTGAGTGTTGCTTTCATCTATATCTCTTGAGTGATCAATGATGTTGAGCATTTCTTCATATACTTCTTAGCTGCTCTTACTTCTTCCTCTGAAAAGTATCTGTTCATTTCCTTTGAAGATTTTTTCCTGTTTCACAATAACTATAGTACTTTTTTTTTAACCTCATTTACACCTTTAGTTTCTCATACTAGAGAAATGATATGGTGTCTGCATATGTATCCTTTTTGTTTTGTTTGTTTGTTTATTTTAGACAGGGTCTCCCTTTTATAGTTCAGGCTGGCCCTGAGCTCAGTGTTGAACTCACAGCAATCCGCTTGCCTCTGCCTCCTAAGTGCTGGGATTACAGGAGTGAGTCACCATACCCAGCACTGTGTGTGTGATTCTGATTGGTGATGGGTGTGAGTCTCCACACCCAGCACTGTTCTATGTGGTTACCTGGATCAAACCCCGGATCCTTGTGCTTTCAAGGCAGGTGTTGGAATCACTGAGCTAAATCCCCAGTCCACATGTACTCTATTTATTTCACTTATCAGTATGGCTGCAATGTGTGTCCATTTACCTATAAATGTCACTAATTTATCATTTTAGTTTATTTTCTTTATCATTCAGCTTCAAATTTTTGTTATTTCTCCTATACTTTCTTTTGAAACTAGAAAGCCTCACAGTTTCATTAATTTTAATGATCTGAATATCTGCTGCCATAAAATTACTTAACTATGTATTTTTCAGTCCAAACAGCAATGCAAAAACTACTCACAGAATTTAAAGCAAATAAACTGATAATGCTCAGTTCAGTTGAGGAACCTCCCTAATTCAAAGCCAGTACCAAATAAATTATATACTTTGTGTGTCATTTAAAAAAATGAAATTGCTATCAAGAAAAATACATTTTAAAAGGAAATTATCTTTCCCTTATTTTTGTAACAGAAAACAATTATATCTTAAGGAATTCTATCCCTGGAAGATCTTATCACCTTTACCAAGGAAAGTCACCAAGGAAATATGCACTCTATGAAGAGAGCTTGGGAACTGGAGAAAGAGAGAGATGATGATAGCTAAGGAACCATGTGCCCTGGTTGCAACACTAAGTTTGTACCACAAATCCAAAATGGTTGAGCTCAAAATGGAAGATATTTCACATCAAACCATACATAGCAGAGCTAATTTTGATATAGTTTATTTTTCTTTCTTTTCTCCTGTGAAAGAGAAGACCTTTGATTTATCATTTTTTAAAAAAATCAGATTTAAATTCTCCATTTATTTTAACTTGGAAAATTTCAATGATTTATGCAATGAACAACCCAATTGATTTCACTTTCCTGTCTGAGCACTTTTATTTTCACATCTCCTTTCACAGAAAAGTCCATTTTCCAGGCGTCCAGTATTATTGTTACAATGAAACAGAAATTCACTAAACAATTGTGGAATTTCAAACACTGCTGACTCTGCTGGCAGCTGGCCTCCTGTAATCACTGACCGTTAAACCTGCCTTTGGTCACTAATGCACTAAAACATTGCTAATGACATGGAGGTATGACAAGATAAGACCAGTCTCATAATGAATGACTCTACAAAAGGAAAGTGGCAAAAGTAATTATAGAATCACATGGACCGCTGGCCTTGAATTGCCATGGACCTCCCATTTCATGTACAGCTAAAACAGCTCAGAGATAACCTTCTGCTCAGCAGAAGTGGAGGTTGTATCACACATGTACTTCAACTGACACATGCTTCTGTTTCAAGAACTAATTGCTCTATGGGAAAATAACTTCAATTTCTTTATTTTGAAGAAGAATTAGACAGTTTTCCATATTTAGGTTGTATTTTGACTCTATACACAAACCCCAGGAAAATGAAGATAAATGATTTATAAATGTTATAATAATGTTGTTCTAGATTTCATTAAATATCACTTGGCATTATCAACCGTTCAAGCATTCCATAAAACTTTCTAAGATGTTTTAACTGATGTATAACACATAATCAGCATAATTACAAAAGAGGTGATTGCATTGTCCCCAATATTTCTTCTGATATAACTATAACCAAGGAAATTCTAATCAACAGTGTGTAAAGATGCTGATAAAAGTGAATGAATATAAAAAACTTTTAACAGTTATTGTACAAATACATTCAAATTCAAATAAAAATCCTGTGGGCAGAATTACATTTTATCCATAATTCTATCAAACTCAACATGGAAAATAAAATATATATATCTTTCAATCAAGCAATACAAGGATTGTTTTACTTAGGTCACACTGAAACAGCCCATTTGCTCTAGCATGAGACTAAGCTATGGACTCCAGTTCCTGATAGTGTTGCCTTTAGCCTGATGAACATTTTTTTCTATAGCCTGTTAACAGACAATGTGGACGTGATGATAAACCCAGGAATCTACACACATATATCAATACCTTCTGTGATGGGAGTGGGAAAATTTGAAATAACCACAAATTCTAAATAGACTTACTGTTATGATAATCACTACAGCAAATGCAACACTTCAAAGTTTTTCTAAACAGTAACCATTTACTTGAATTCTGGGTCTAAAATAGCATCATCCTAATCTTATCAACTCCAGCCTGAGAAAGAAACAAAATCAGAGATGTGTTTGCCCTTACAGCTCCTGCAGTACCACTCACTGGTTCAGGACTGAAGAACTTTCAGTACTAGTTTTTGATAAGCTGAAATCAGTAGTAACAAATGAGATGTAGTATAGCCAGAAAAAAAAATGTGAAAAAAATAAAAATGTTGCAAGATCATCAGGAAAGAGGGAAAGGAAATTACCAAGATCTAAAAAATCTTGAAGTAGGAAATTGGGTATGTGTAGAATGTGTCTGTTGCATATAAAAGAAAAAATTTACATAGAATTCAACTTTAAACTTTTGCTAAAATAAGTCTAAATTCTGGAAGCTAGGACTAAACTTTTTAAGCTTTTAGTGTTTCTGTTAAAATGACACACTAATATCAACTCTTCTTTCATATTTCATTTTTTCTGCAAAATATAAACTACTCTCATTTGCCACATTTCAGTTATTCTGAATGTGTTGTGCTGTGATTCAGCTCACTATGATATATAGACATATATCATAGTGAGGACAGAACTTGGCTCCCTAAATTTTTCATATGTAGAATAATATTAATTTCACATAGATTTTGGGAAGCTTTACTACGTGAAGAATAAATGTTCTCCTGAGGGTAGAGTGCTGTGTGTAGATATAGGGGAAATGAATCATTTGAATCAGAATTTATGATTTTGTTAAAGGGTAACTATGAACAGATTTTCATTTTTCATCACTGGAAGCTTGAAATACATTACATTATCCTTGTAACATTTCTAATTGAATGGTATATCTTATAAATATATCTTCAACTTCAAGCTATACTCTAGTTCCTGTGAAGAGAAACTGTCATCTAAAACCTAAATATACTGTAGGTTCATACCAGCAAAGCCACACATATATTCATGTTATTTGAAAGAATTCCACAGCAAACTTTCTTAAACCTGGTTATAATTGGCAATATGAATAGTTGGAAGTTAGCAGTGACTTTGCCTTAACACAAAACATTTAAACATTAATGATGGTAGAAATCTAATTAGTAAAAATTTAATTGGATGTATGCAACATGGTGTAATGAGAAGACTTCAAATATATTTAATTTTTAATCCAAACACAAACTCTGAAGTAAGGAACCAACTAAAGCCAGTCATTATAAATCACTGTAAAAGGTAGACTGACATATTTGAAAGACGGTGCTGTTAGCCCACAGAATGAACTGATGTCACAAATTCAACACAGTAATATATTCTCTCATTCTACACACAAACATACAGCATGAAATCATTTAAATTGCAGAAAGACAAAGATTGGGTATGGAAGAACAGATAAATACACATGGCAAAATGACCTCAAGGAATATAGTTTGAAAAATGAATTATATGCAGATAAGCATGCATAGAGAACCATGTGTTGAGCCAGAGGAACCTAGAAAGCAGCAAAAAGTAAAAGAGATACGTCAGGAATGGTGCCCAGTTTCACCGAATCTGATACCAGGCAACATGATATAAGAGTCAAAAAGGTCAGCGCCATTTCGGGGAATATATGTTACAGATAAGTCGATAGTCCCTCTCTGCTCACATTATACTGAAAACACACCCAGACCCTGGAGGCGAAGGTCTGTTGAGAATGGCTCCCCATCCTGGCTTTACACCATCATGGTCTAGTGGACTTGGAGATCCTGATGCACAGGCCCAGATACCATGATTCCGACTGAACTGCTCAGGAGTAAGTTTGGGAATGAGGACATTTAAACTGCCTCAGTTTTGGAAAAACCTTGGAGTACTTTTTTTTCTTGACCTTAATTGGTTCAAGCTTTAGCTATTTGGCATATGTGTATCTTTTTCTTTTGGGTGAGTGTAATGTGGTCTTGTCTGATATTTGTAAATGTAGAAATATGATAGTTACATGTCATAAATTAAAAAATAATGTCAAAATTTGGGCAAGTCAGACATATAGTATCCTAAGCATACACAATCAGGTTTGCAGTGACTCTGCATAGTGGACAATTTTATGGTAATATTGAGCATAGGAACAGTATGGCTTTATGGCTTCTCAGCAGAGAGCCTCTATTTCAGTCAGATCATAGCAGTACAAGAAGCATAATTGCACCACGCACTTAAAATAGGACTTAATTGACTATGAATTGCATCAGTTGATGTTCTTAGTAGCAGGAGAAACAGCTTAGCCAGAAAAATAATTCTTAAAAGGCTACTCTCCAGAAAGCTATGAACCAAGGATGATGCTGCAAAATAAGGACACTGCCCTCGGCCACCCACAGAACTGTCCCAAGAGAATTCCATAGGTCTGGACATGACTTGGCCACATAACCAGCCCTGGCACTGTTGGCACCCCTAAGTCCAGTGGCAGGACAGCATGACTAGATCCTCCACTCCTGCTACCATCCACACCAGGCCCGAGCCATCACACCCTGCCTCTGTGTCACTGGTACGGAATCGAACCAGCAAAGCCAGGTTTTCCACCAGCTCCTGAATCATTCAGAGCCTGGTGGAGGTCATGTTGGACACCTTCACTTCTACTATAAGACATGCTCTCCTTCCCCTTAAAACTCTTAAGATGTGGAATTATTCAAACTGAAAGAGCTTTGTTTGCTGAGAAATCAAAAAGAACACTAAAAATATTTTGAGGATCTTTTTTATTTTCCTGGAACTAAACAAAGATACAGGATATTATTTGTTTCCCAATTTGCTTTGTCAAGAACAAGACTTAACTTCTAACTCCCAAGTTCATTTCAATCTATCCTAGGTTCCTCAGTATCTCAGCCATATTTAATTAAGCACTAAAGCAAAGTTTCTCAGCTCATATGGGTATATTGACTGACTCCCCACACCAGGCTAGAGTATTTTCCTATATCTAAAATTTGCCAAGTTTAAGTAGATATTACATGTTGTAAAATATTAATGCATTCTTAATTATATTTGGAATATGAAATAATTCATGGCCATTATAAAAACTCTAGACATTTATTCTAAATTTTCCACTTTACATTATGAGTAGATCTCATTTTTAGAGGATATATATGCCAAGTATATGCCAGGAAAATATGAGGCTTAAAATGTCTCTGTGGTTAGGAGATTTTAATTTGCCCATGATAGGAAAGCTTATGCTTGCTCAAATACATCTATAAGATTTCCTTGCCGGTGGTGCTCAGGTTATTCCTAATATTTCTTCTGGTTCTGTACATTAAGGCTCCTCCCATCAATTGTTGGCAGACATTTTGAAAAGTTAATATATACTTTATCAAGAAAAAAATAAATAGTCTGAATTCAAACTGGCAAAGTCACTGTTTAGTCACCTATTTAGTCACCTTGTTCCAACAGATAAACTCAAATTTTCTCATAGAATATGTTAGCTTATTATTTCAAATACAAAAATCAAACAAATCTTCAGCCAAAACTTTTCAAAGTTGTTTCTTTTAGTGGGAACATTTTTCATGAGGAAGGGGAATAAAAACCAAAAAGCTGTGGTTCTTCTACAGAATGGAGTACTACTCTGCCATAAAAAATGATAAGTTTGAATCATTTCTACTTAAATGGATATACCTTGAGGATATCCTCATAAGTGAAATAAATAGGTCACAGATAGGTACATATCACATCTTTTCTCTGGTATGAGAAAATGAAGATGTAAATGAGTCCTAGCATTGTATGTTATATATTGTGAAATAGAAAATGCTCAATGTAAAATAAGGTGAAAGGGGACAATGTTGAGATTGTAACAAAAAAGTAAGGAAACA